>CM070774.1:119177161-119409661 GCA_036346955.1 Dipus sagitta
GGATAACAACACTGGTTTTTTTTTTTTTTTTTGTATTGTTTTGTTTTGTTTTTGAGACTAGAAATGTGCCACTAAAACTGTCATCACAAGCCCCCATTCAGACGTAGAAACCAAGCAAGCACCCAGACTGATTAGCTCAGTCCCCATTTAGAACCCACAAAAGACCCCAATCTGGGTCTCTGGGTGGGCTTTACCCCCACTACTACCTTCTCATAAGCAGGAACAAGTATCTATCCTTTCTCCTCTTTGATTCTTCTTCTTTTTTTTGTTTTTCAAGGTAGGGTCTCACTCTGGCCCAGGTTGACGTGGAATTTACTATGTGGTCTCAGGGTGGCCGCAAACTCACAGCAATCCTCCTACCCTGCCTCCCGAGTGCTGGGATGAAAGGCAGGCACCACCATGCCCGGCTCTTCTCTTTGCATCTTTTTATTTTTTTGAGGCAAACCCAACAGACTACTATTTTTTTTTTGGTTTTCTGAGGTAGGGTCTTACTCTAGCTCAGGCTGACCTGGACTTCACTATGTGGTCTCAGGGTAGCTTCAAACGTGCTTCAAAGGTGATCCTCCTACCTCTGCCTCCTGAGTGCTGGGATTAAAGGCATGCGCCACCACGCCTGGCCTAGACTACCTTTTATTAATGCAACAATAGGGGCGGGGAGGGGGGGAGAGAACTGACGTGCCAGGGCCTCCAGCCACAGCAATTGAACTTCAGACACATGCACCCCCTTGTGCACACATGCAATGTTGTATGCTTGCCTCACTGCATGGGTACTGGAGAATCAAACCTGGGTCATTAGGCTTTGCAGGCAAGAACCTTAATTACTTAGCTCTCTCTCCAGCCCCTTTTAACTTCTCTTAAGCATTTATAAGTTCTATCTGTAATCTAAAAAAATCTCTCTAACAACCCCCCCAAAAAAGTCATCACATGACTCAAGGCATCATGGTATTGGGAAGAAGTGACAGGAGTGCTCAGCACTGCAATATCTCTATCACATCTTCCAAGGTTCATGGCCCATTGTGGAAGAGGTGGCAGAAAGAATGTAAGAGCCAAAGGAAGGGTAGGACTCCTTACAACGTGCTCCTCCAGACACAAAATGGCCTGGATATCCATGACCTCACAGTGCCTAACACTACCTACACAAGACCATAATAATAAGAGGAAAAGATCATGACATCAAAACAAAAGAGACTGATTGAGTGGAGGAGGGGATATGATGGAGAATGGATTTTCAAAGGTGAAAGTGAGGGCAGGGAGGGCATTACCAAAGGATATTGTTTATAATCATGCAAGTTGTTAATAAAAAAAAGTCATCACAGACTAAAATTAATGTGTGAGGGCTACATGAGACACAGCTTTCCCTCAAACCCTCCTGGTTTTAGGTGAAAGTCAGTAGCTTGGTCCAGGCTGTAGATGACCAGAACAAAATTGTTTGTTGGCCCATCATAGTTTTCACTTAGATGCTACCAATGACCTCAGCTGTTTAACATAATTTATTCTTTTAATTATTCTATTCATTCATTCATTCATTTATATATGTCTATGTGGGAGAAAGGGGTTCAACAAAGCTTCTTGCCACTGCAAATAAACACCAAACATTTGTGCCACTTTTACATCTGACTTATGTGGTTGGCTTGGAAATTGAACCCAGGCCGGCAGGCTTTGCAAGCAAGTGTCTTTAACTGCTGAGCCATTTTCCAGCCCCCTTGTACAGAATCTAAACCAGTTTCCACTTAGTAACACCAACATTTCTGCATTTATGTTATAGACAGCTGTGACTGCAAAGTTGTTTTAGCCACTAAAACATCTCTTCAGCCCCGGGAATTTTAATAGTAAATATATCTACACTATAATTTTCTTTAAATTTGTCTCCTTAAATCAACTAATCAGCCATGATGAAACTATTACAAAAGACTAACTTCATAAACTAACTTTTAGCCAGGCATGGTGGCTCACACCTTTAGTCCCAGCACTTGGGAGGCCAAGGTAGGAGGATCACCATGAGTTCAAGGCTACAGAGTGTGTTCTAGGTAGCCTGGGCTAGAGTGAGATCCTACCGCCAAAATAAAAACACAAAAAACTAACTTTTCTCATGCCTAACGAGATTAAGATAAAAGTTTTTAAAGTCTCATTGTGTTACTAACCCATCAGTTTTAATTTTATTTATTTAATGGTTTTACTATGGGTAGCCAAGGGCCAGGTGAGCTTCATTCCTTAGCTTTCTTTCTTTCTTTTTGTTTTATTTTGACGTAGGGTCTCATTCTAGCTCAGGCTAGCTTACCTGGTCTCAGGGTGGCCTCGAACTCACAGCAATCCTCCTCCTACCTCTGCCTTCCAAGTGCTGGGATTAAAGGCATGCGCCACTGTGCCCCGCCTTTCTTCCTATTTTTAAAGTATTTTATTTATTTATTTATTTATTTATTTATTTATTTATTTATTTAGTATTTGATAGAGAAAGAGCCAGAGAGAGGGCTGGAGAGATGGCTTAATGCTTAAGGCAGCCTGCAAAGCCAAAAGACCTAGGTTCAATTTCCCAGGACCCATGTAAACCAGATGCACAAGGTGGTGCAAGCATCAGGAGTTCATTTGCAGCAGCTGAAGGCCCTGGCTTGCCCATTCTCTATCTAACCCCCTCTCTCTATTTCTCTCTCAAATAAAAACATTTTTAAAATGTAAAGAAAGAGGCAGACAGAGAGAAAGAGAGAAAGAGAGAGAAAGAAAGAGAGAATGGGGTAATTTGAGTCCTGGGGAATCGAACCTGGGTCTTGGCTTCTCAGGCAAGCACCTTAACTGCTAAGCCATCTCTCCAGCCCCATTCCTCAGCTTTCTGTAGCTGGACCTACACTACATACCACTGTAGCTGGCTCTGTGAGTTCTAATTTTAAACAAAATTGTAGTTCAAATGCAGTAGTAAGAGAATAAGCAACCAAAAAAATTCTAAGCCTTTGTTTATCTGGATCTATGGGAAGGAAAAGGAGGACCACTTACTAAACAGTATATTGTCAGAGAATAAAACTTAACATCACTATCAGGAGGACTTGAACAAATGACAGCAATGCAAAAAGGCCTCCTGACTGAGCTTCCCAATTACTAACACTCCTAAAGAAAGTCAGATGTCAAACTGGGATACTGATGAAAGGGCTCCTGGGAAGGACAAAGCCCAGTTGAAATGACTTTGATAATACTAAAGATATCTGATCTTAAGTAGTCAATAGAAGTAACAAAACAGACATGAAAATGACTATATTGTGCACCATACCTTGCCAGTGTTTCATACAATGTTTGTGCAACTTCCTTATATGCATGAAAATCATATGGAACAGCTTGCAGATTAGGACACAGTTGTTTAGCATGCCCAAAAAACATTCCATTCTTAATGCCAACTTGTCTAGAGAGAAAACAAACAGAGTGGAGGTTATTATAATGAAGTTTTTAGCCAACAACCAAATACCAAATGTGTTATTTCCCCATGCCACTAACATACAATTTTCATTTAACTCCCCTTCTCATTGGGGGTTAACAAAGGCATTAGGAAAACTTACAAGTTTGACTGCCCACCCAACGGAGAGTTACACAATGGTTTCTGTAAATGACATCTCCTTTGTCTGTGTTTAACTGCTTTTCCTAAACCTTAACCTCTGGCCCCTTTGCAGAGATGCCAGCATGCCATATGCTGGTGATATCACAACCACGACAGAGCAGGAATATGCTGTCAGAAAGTTTGCTTCTCCTAATCCATGGCACAGTGTGGCTAGGGTTCATCCCCCAAAGACAAAGAATATGAACGCAAGAACTACACAGAACAGTGCTATGTGACAAACAGACAAAATGTACTCATCCTATTACCACCCAATTCCCAATTGACCAATTCCATGCTCCTGACGTAGCTCCACAGTGGTTGAGATGCCAACAGCATTGTATATGGTAGGACATCACTCTGGGCAGGAGCCAGGGTTCCAGAATTTTGAGAGACCTAATTGAAAATGGTAAATTTTAAATCTACTGTGTGTCTCAATGCCCCAATATTACTTTTGAAATTTGGAACAGTCATCATAAAACTGTAACTTATGGAATTATACATAATTAGTAAAATTCCATATTACCACTATAAAGAATCAACAAAAGCTAGTAAAAACACAAACAAAATAAAGCAATGTTACACTAGATGAAATAATACTATTACATAGCATGGTCACAGTTCTTCTGTGCATTCATTTAGTAGGTATGTACTAACTGCTGACTTAGCTGTAGGTATGCCTTGTTTAAGAAACAGATAAATAGTCTTCAAACACTCTTCAATTCCTTGGGGGCTTTTGACTCTCTTCCAACATTCAGATCACCAAGAGGGAAGAATCTGCTAAATTATTCAGCAGTAAATATAAAAACGCATGCCAGGTTTTCATGTGGATAGTAATAAACTATCTCCATATTAAGTCTCATGGAGATAAAAAGTAGCAACAAGCAAGAAGTGATAGGAAGTGATGAGTGATTAAAAGAGAGAGAGAGAGAGAGAAAGAGAGAGAATGGTGAAGAGAACGTAGTTATGTTTTAGGCCCTCTATAAATTGGCAAACAAACCAGACTCAAGATGTTCATGAAGATGATCTTGCATTCACTCAGCAAAACATACACTACAGCCAAGAAGCCTTTATAGATCAAAAGGTTCATCAATGCAAGGAAGTATATATAATAGTTTCAATAGTGTATAGAAGCACACAGTTTAGAAAACTGTAAGAAATGATTAAAGAAAAAAGGCCTAGGTTTGAAAGGGTAAACTTCTGCTAATAAAAATGTGAAGTATGCAGATTCTATACATAAAATATAAATTTAAAATTAAAAGTAGTCATTATTAAAGAAATGTGTTACATTGTTCTTATAAATGTGAGATCATATTCACTTTCATTTTCAAAATCCTGTGTCTACAAAGAACTTAAGAGGTGTATTGCTTAGAAAAATATATTCCAACTATCTTAGGTATTCATTTCCTACTGGTAAAAGTTTCACTAAGTAGCTGAAGATGATCTTGAACTCCTGATCCTCTTGCTTCCATCACCCAAGTACTACAAAATAATAGACATTACTACCACACCCAGGTTTTGCATGCTGGGGACAGAAACCAGAGTCTCATGAAAGTAGCTTACAAACTGGTCCTTATCTTCTTTGTTTGTTTGTTTGTTTTTGGAGGTAGGGCTTCATTCTAGCCCAGGGTAATCTGAAATTCACTATGTAGTCTCAGGGTGGCCTCAAACTCAAGGCAATCCTCCTACCTTTGCCTCCTGCGTGTTGGGATTAAAGGCATGCACCACACTTAGCTGGTCCATATCTTCTACAACAAGGAAAAGTGTAAAAGCTATTGGACACTATGAAGAAGTTAAAAACAAAAAAGAAAAACCCAAAAGGTTTCTCATACCTAAAGGAAGCAAAATATCTTCCTTGAGTTGATGTTTAAAGATTAAGATTTGCTTCACAGAAAACAAATGAATAAAGAAAATGAAAAACACAGTGTCTGCCAGGCAAGGTGGTACGTGCCTACAACCTTAGCATTCTAGTGGTGGAGGAGGCAGCCTGGGATATACAGCAAGTTTTGGGCCAGCCTAGCTACACAGCAAAACACTGTCTCGAAAAAAAGAAAAAGAGACTGGAGAGAAAGCTTAGCGATTAAGGCATGCGAAGCCTAAGGACCCATGTTCAACTCTCCAGATCCCACAGAAGCCAGCCACACAAAGGTGAGGAAAGCACAAGGTCGCACATTCCCACTAGGTGCCACAAGTGTCTGGAGTTCAATTTCCGTGGCGGAGGCCCTGGCATGCCAATTGTCTCTCTAAAATTAAAAAAGGAAGAAATAAAAGGGCTGCAGTGATTCTTTACTATAATTACTGTTTTTCCCCAAGTTAAATCCCATGCAATAGCAATGACCAATACTATACTTTCTATGTGTATAATGAAAGTGTGCCCATGTTGAGAGCACACAGAGCAGACTCCTTTTATAATGCTGGGTTAAGGAAATGGTATTTGCTACTATATTACAAAAAAGAAAAATGACCAAATAGTTAAACCCAGGCTGGCTTTAAACTCACATAAGATGGCCTGAACTCTTGATTCTACTGTTTCTACCTACCAAGTACTGGGGTTACCACCAGCAAGTGCCATTATGCCTGGATTAAATTTTTTTTTAATTCTATTATTCTGGAGTAAATGTGTATCATTACCTATTCACCCATACATCCAACATCTCACTATGTAATATTTGGTCTTTATTGTGATTACATATAAAATGTAGCCAGGCATGGTGGCACCTTTAGTCCCAGCACTTGGGAGGCAGAGGTAGGAGGGTTGCTATGGGTTTGAGGACACCCTAAGACTACATAGTGAATTCCAAGTCAGTCTGAGCTAGAGCAAGACCCTACACCTTGAAAAACTACAATAAATAAATAAATAAATAAGGAAAAATAGGGCTGGAGAGATGGCTTAGGAGGTAAGGTGTTAAGGACCAATGTTTAACGCTCCAGGTCCCATATAAGCCAGACGCACAAAATGAGGCAAGTGTGCAAGGTCACACATGCGCACAAGTGGCATATGCATCTGGAGTTCAGCTGCAGTGGCTGGAGGCCCTGCATGCTAATTCACTCTATCGCTCATGCATGCATCAAAAGGGGGCGGGGGCTGGAAAGATAGCTCAGTGGTTCAGGCGCTTGTCTATGAAGCCTAAGGACCCAGGTTTGATTCTCCAGGTCCCATGTAAGCCAGATGCACAAGACGGTGCATGTGTGGAGTTCGTTTGCAGTGGCTGGAGGCCTTGTCGTGCCCATTCTCTCTCCCTCTCTGTCTTATAAATAAATAAAAAAAAAATCAGGCTAGAGAGATGGCTTAGCATTTAAGCACTTGTCTGTAAAGCCTAAAGACTCCGGGGTTCAAGGCTCGATTCCCCATCCCATGTAAGCCAGATGCACAAGGGGGCACATGCATTTTGAGTTCATTTGCAGTGGCTGTAGGCCCTGGTGCACCCATTCTCTCTCTATCTGCCTCTTTCTCTCTGTCTCTATCAAATAAATAAATAAAAATAAACAATAAATAAATAAATCATTTAAAAAAGAGGGAACAGTCTGTTGGGCTTGCCACAAATAAACAAACTGACATTTTAAAAATTATAAAAAAATTCTACTTTTAGTACATCACAAATGTGCCTTGTTCCAAACATTTAAATAAAATAAAAACAGAAAGATTAAAAATAAAATAAGCCCTAGTAAACATTAGAGAGGAAGCAGGCAGATTAAATATGAGTGCTGCTCTTATTGCTAGCCAGAAAGCCTTCTCCAGGGAGATGGCAGTAGACACTGTGGAGACTCAACTCATCAAAGAAGAAAATAGGAGGCTGCCCAGAGCTCAAGACTAAAGGAGACTTTTAACATATCCACCAAGGTCAGTGAGCATTGCAGAAGAGGGGGCTGAAAGAATGTAAGGCATAAAAGGTAAGAAGGTATACTCTAAGTCACTGACTTCCCTACAGGAACTGACTGGTGCATTCATGAACCCACTGTGATTACTAATACCCTCACTAAGGAGGGTCCTCAGTGGAACAGGAGGGGGGAGGGCAAAAATAGGATAAACTGATAAGAATAAAACCAACTTGCAACCTTACTACCGAAGACTCCACATGCTTGGGCTGCACGTCACTGAGAAATCAAGTTGAAGCTGAGCTGAAAACTTCCTCCCTGTCGACTAGCTATCAGAAAACTAGAAAGAGTTATACTGCATGCAGTCCTATGGGATAGAGAAGTCATCACCAGTGTTAAACAGCAGTGGACCCTGCAAGCCTTAAGAATGGCCAATAAGGCCAAATGTGCCAACTAGTGCAATAGTGGTATGTCTGTTATGGAGAGCCCTAGGAGAGGAACACCTGCTGTTGTCTAGCTAAATGCATATATTATACTCACCAAACTGCACTTTTTTAAAATGTTCATACCCATATATTAAAGCTACTCTGACTTTTGTTTAGAGAAGCTTGTCTTTTCAGATGGTGGTAGCCTCCGGGCTGACTCAAAGGCACCATAGTACTGAGAAGTGAGTGGCGTGAGTGCTCAGTACTGAAACATCTCTATCACACCTTCCAGGGTTCAGGGTCCATTGTGGAAGATGTGGCAGAAAGAATGTAAGAGCCAAAGGAAGGAAGGACTGCTTACAACGCACTCTTCCAGACACAGAATGGCCTTGATATTCTCGACCTTGCAATGCCTGGCATTACCTACACAGGACCCTCTTAATAGGAGGAAAAGACGATGATATCCATATAGAAGAGAGACTACCTGGAAAGAAGAAAGGATTCAATGGTGGGTGCACTTGAAGGGGGAGAGCTAAGGTGGGGGAGGGAATTATAATGGTCTATTGTCTATAATTATGGAAACTGTCAATACAAACAATTTACAGTATGTTTATATACTGAAGCTCCCAATAAAAATTATTTTCAAAGTAAAATAAAAATAGCACTTGCCATTTAACTGGCATTTAAATGGCTTGCTATGCAGCATTGTCACCCCAGTGATTTTGGCCTTTAGCTTGACTTTACCATCTGTGAGACACTACAAAGGGCACTGTCCAAATACCAGAGGGCTAGAACATAGACACAAGTATGGCTCCTGAAGTTCAAACTCATCAGAACTGAGAATACTTTTCCTCCTTGAGACAGCTTTGAGACTCACACCCAGCTTTCATCAAGGTGCTGAACACCACCTTATAGAGGAAGCATGATAAGGGCAGAGCTCTTCTTCAACAAGCAAGACTCACAGGTGAATTTGTGTGTGTGTTCACTCACTCCAGACACTGATCTCAATCAAGCTATCTGAAGAACAGGTTACCATCCAATAAAGAAGGATGGCCAAGAAAAGTTAGCTTACTGAGCACCATACAAAGTTAGCTTTGAATGCTATGCTAGGAAAAAGTATTCCCCCAAATCCTAAGTGCATTTTTCACTTAATTTAGTAAGTCAGTCAGAAGAATTGACCACATTATCAATTGACAATGACAAAACTGTTCTGTAATGAGAAAAATATAGTCAGCATGGGAAGTAAAAGTCTGACATATCATAAATGGAAAAGAATTTAACATTTTAAAATTGTACATGTTTTAACTTAAATATACTTTAATTTTATTTTCATTTATTTGAGAGAGAAAGAGGCAGAGAGGGGGTCAGATAAGAGAGAATGGGCACACCAGGGCCTATAGCCACTACAAACTAATTCCAGATGCATATGCCACCTTATGCATCTGGCTCACCTGGGTCCTGGAGAATTGAACCTGAGTTATTTGGCTCTGCAGGCAAGTGCCTTAACCATTAAGCCATCTCTCTAGCCCTAAATATACTTTCAATAATCAGCAGAATTTTAAGCTGGTATGATTATTTTTTGTTCAGATCTGACTTATTTCAATAATTACAAATTTAATACGTGTATATGGACATAGCAGGGTCTCCTGCCAATGCAAATGAACTCCAGCTTTACCTGGGTGGCTTGAGAAATGTACTCAGGCCAGCAGGCTTTATAAGGAAGCACCTATAACCACTGAACATCTCCCTAGAACCCTAACTTTTATTTATTTATTTATTTATTGTTCATTTTTATTTATTTATTTGAGAGTGACAGAGAAAGAGTCAGATAGAGAGAGAGAGAGAATGGGTGCGCCAGGGCTTCCAGCCAAATGAACTCCAGACGTGTGCACCCCCTTGTGCATCTGGCTAACGTGGGTCCTGGAGAATCGAGCCTCGAACCGGGGTCCTTAGGCTTCACAGGCAAGAGCTTAACCACTAAGCCATCTCTCCAGCCCGAACACTAACTTTTAAATTCCCTACTCAAAAGGCATAGTATAATTTCTTTTCATTTCATTGTAGGACCTACGAGTCCATAAGATACTACTGTATTATTTAAAATTATTTAGAACGGAAGTGGTGTGAATGACGGGATCGAGGTTAAAAACATTTCTCTGTATAACATGCTTAGTTACAGCAGAAATCACAGGCCTAACTGCCATGTCTGGTTCTTCACAAGATTATACACAAATAATAAAGTGAAGTATTCATTAAATCCACTTCTACATACCTGGCTTCATAACTACAAGAAGCAATTTCAGCCACTGACAAAACAGAATCAATTCCATTTGTTTGTGCAGAATCTTGATTCTCCCACATTGATGAATCTGGTATATCTGCTTTAAAATAAAATTTAATGATTATGTTAAAAACTGATTTTCCTTAATTTTTAGTCAAGACATTTGATACAAATGTTTAGTAACTTCCAAACATAGTTATTTCAATTGGTATTATCTCCTTATTTACTATTATAAAACTCTAAAATGGTTTTCTCCATTATGCTCTTCAGTAGCAGTCAGATAAAAAAAAATTAATAAGTTCAAAGTGTCCTGTTTTAATAAAAAATTGAAAATAAACCAAAAGATTCATATAAGATACCCTGTTATCCTATAACACATGTTCCCTTGAGTGGACAAGGATAAAACTGAATAGGGAAATGAACTTCCTCCCACTGCCATAGGAGGATTACACAGCTCACTCTAGTGGGATACTAGTGTCTTGGAACACTCTCCACTGCTTCCTAAAAGAACTTTCCACAGAACTAAAACGTAGCTAATATTGAAATGGAACATCAAATTTCTACCAACTATTTGATCAGACAATAATTTAGTATGTCATATAGCATAGAAAAGTTTCATTCTAAACTAACAGCTTTTTCTTTTAAACACAAACACATATCAGGTAGAAGTCTCACATTATTTCTCTTTCAGATAGTTCTTTTTGTTTAGCAATGTATGTTCAATTAACAAACTGGAATTCAAATGCAGTCAAAGAAAGAACTGCTTTACTAAACACATTCTAGCCTAAATAGTACAACAGTTTACCGATATCTTCATTTCCAACCCAAATTTATAACCTCACACAATATAAAAGCAGCCACTTTACTTTCTTTTCATATTTAGGAGGTTTACTAGTAATTGAGAAATAAGATTAAGAAAATAGCATTGTCATAGACCTTAAGGTTAACAGTATTAGGTTATTAGCAATATGTGCTGTAAAAAACATACAACATTCCAAAAACAATCTCAACCGTTTCTAATACAAAAACATAAATAAGACCAAAACATACCACTTCAGCTAATTCTAGACAACCTGTTCTGAGTACACTATAATAATACAAAGCTAATAAATGCAGCACTTCTCTCCTGTTGATTTAAGAGACTTATGTTCCATGAGAAATCAGCCAAGTTCATGCACCACCAGAAAAACAGGTCAAAGTATCTGGCTTCATAGGCTAAAATAACTCTTCCTCATTTGACCAATAATCATGAACACCCTTCAGCTGACTATGCGACCCATACAGGTATTGCCAGATTCTAACATCCATACATGAACACCATAAATGCAGTCAAACTCAGAATTACCCTC
Organism: Dipus sagitta; assembly: GCA_036346955.1. Classification (NCBI taxonomy): domain Eukaryota; kingdom Metazoa; phylum Chordata; class Mammalia; order Rodentia; family Dipodidae; genus Dipus; species Dipus sagitta. The sequence goes on from CM070774.1 coordinate 119,188,604, forward strand.
TTGGTGGGGTCAAATCCTACTTGCATCAAAAAATAAAAACAGCAGAATGTTACATGGGCTATGACTTTAGATAAAATGTGAATAACATATGGCACACTGTTACAAAGACAGAAGGAGAACTGATTATTCTGTAATAGCCCATTATTATTATCTGTAAGAATTTAAAGATTATCAGTAACACAGTCCAATAGAGAGTGCTACTATACAAACAAAAAGGACCGTGGACGCTTGCACAGCCACAATGGCTTTCAAAGCCATAACCCAGAGTTATGCCTTAAAAGGGAGTTACATGACCTTTATTTTTGAAAGACTAGTTAACCTAAGATTCTCATCTGGAAATTACAGAAAGATCATGCCTGAAGAGAGAACAGGGTGTGGTCCATGCGCCCCCAATGCCCTGGCCTGAGAGGCAGCACCATCGTGTTCCTCTTCACTGGGCTGGCTGACCTGTTCCACAGTGCAGCAGAGTGCGTGGGTCCCTCCACCAGCGGAGTGAGTTGCTTCATGTGAGATTCAGGGAAATGCAGGGACACACTGTCCTCACTGGAGGGCAAAGTAGAGAACTGCTGATCAAAACTTGACAAACTAGACGGGCACATGGAGAATGTGGAGGAACGGTTGGAGAAATCAGAGGCCACGACTCAAGTCTGTGAAAAAGAAATCGCTGAGAATAAATCTATGACTAATACGATTTTTAAAATTTGTTCTTTAGAATGAAAACTGAAGTTGTTGAAGGGATAGAAAATCTCTGCATCCTGGGAATCCAGGAAGAGGGGAAAGGCCCCAACCATGAAATGCAGAATACAAATGGTTCTGAATGAGATCATCAATGGGAAGTGTAACTACTGAATACTTCTCAGGAAGCAGCTTCCAAAGGAAGTCACAGACAGATGAAATCCCCTGGTTATACTGAATTAATCAGAGCCCCTGAATATGAGGATTAAGAAATCAGTTTCTAAAAAGGACTACAGATGCTTATTTGTCCTAATACTCTGCATAGCCACAGCCAAAATGTCAAAACTGAGTTTTATAAACTTAATGTGCAGAAGCTAAAGATTCTCATTTCTAAACTGATCATTTTTCCCCCCTTGTTGGTGCCATGTCTAACAATGACCCAGGAAAGAAAGACTTGGAAAAGAGGAACAAAGACATTGGAAAAACAAGTTCTGAGAACAAGTTTGACTATAAGCTTTAATAAAAGATAAGCTACTTCTTTTATATATAGCAAATACTTCTGGAAGTTTCTAATGGGTCAAAAGGCTCCAGATATAAAAGTGAATGACATCAAGTTAAAGCAAGAGTATCAAAGCAGTAGAGTCACCTTTTCTAGTGAGAGAAATATCTAGCTTTGAGTTTTCAATGGTAAATGAACTTTACAAAATTAAATATTTCACCTAATACCTGCTTGCAAGTTTACCACTCAGAGGTGAAAGGGATGTGAACTATAAAGTTGTAAAAATGTCTGAAAATCCAGAGGCTGCATAGATGAAGATAACTAAGCAACCAAAGACAATATTCTGTTTTTTAAAAATTGTGGCCAGACAGTGAAGGAAAGAAAGTCAAAAGTGGACCAGCTCCCTGCTACTCCAAAGGAATAAGTGTCTGCCAAGGTCAAAATCTAGATGCAAACTGCTGCAATAAGAAACAGACTGACTCTACCTGCCAGAGACTCTGAGCACAAGGCAACATAAAAGATGCTACTGACTAAATACAGAGTTTTTCTTCTTCTGGTAACATTTGTTAAGTATTTCCTAACTCCAACATGTAACAAACATATACTTATTTCCTTCAGCTACTTTTTTCTTGTTTTCTAGAACTTATCTTTTAAATAATGCTACATGGAAAATACAGAAAGAAAAACCAACCTTGTACAAAACCACACTTAAACTAACCATACCACAATACAACCAAATCCCAACAAGTTCAATAGCTACTCCAAGATCTACTCGACACAAAATGCTAGAATCTCAAAAACTTCTCAAAAGGTTTAACAACCAAAAAGAATCTTACAAAACTTGGGAAATACACATGTATTAAAATCTGTTATGTAATATACATATAATAATTGTATAGCTACAAATACTTTCTTTCAAACTTATACCACCAGATGAGTACAACCAACAAAAAGACTAACTGTAAAAAATGAAATTCAGAGATAGCCAATGACTCTCCTATTGTCTCAACAGAGATTCTTTTCAAAAATAAGCCCAATTTGTAACTGACAAACTAGAGAACTAAAGTAACCTAACTGTATGCCTTTATTCTACTGTGTCTGCTTCCTAGTTAATACTTTTCTTAAAGAATCATTTTTTAAATGTGATGTATTATAAGATATCCATGAGGAAACTGATCAGTGTAAAAGACTTGAATTTCCAGGTCAAGTACTTTTTAGGAGGGCTGAGGAGATGGCTCAGTCAGTAAAGCGCTTACCATGCAAGCGTGAGGACCTGAGTTTGATTCTCCAAATCCATGTAAGTGCCAAGTGTGGTGTACTTGGCTATAATGCCAGCACTTAGAAAGTAGAGAGAGTTGGATCTCCTGAGCAAGCTGACTAGCTACACTAGCCCAATGGATGAGCTCTGGGTTTAGCAAGAGATCTTGTCTCAGTAAGGTGGAAAGCAATAGGGTAAGACCTCCAACACCGACCTCTGTCCTCCACATGCATGGGCACACATGTGTGCCTACCCACACACCACATACATACACATTCAAAACAAAAATTTCTCAGGGAGTTTACAGGGTGGAGGTGGTTAAAAAAAACACATGAAGATCTTAATACTGTGATTAGTATAAAGTATGATTTTTGCTTATTAATATCTAAAATTAGACACCAATAATGTCATAAAATATTTCTAATATAAAATAGGTTCATTGACATGGAGAATAATTACTGGCATTCTGAGATTCTATTTCAATAAATTATGATATTTTGAGAAAGGACCTCCTGCCTAGGTTTCCAGTGAACTCTTCTTTTCCTATCTCAATTTTCAAGTGCTGGAGTTACAAACAAGTCCCATTATGCCTATCTATAAGTTCTACTGTTTCTTATTCCACTTTCAAACACAAATCTTGACCACAAACCTCAGTGTCATTACTGTGATACAAGGCCAAATGACTAGTAATTCCCAAGTCTAGGTAAAGCCTTCAAAATGGCGATGCTTTTTATCCCCTATCTACAAAGCAAATGAGTCACAGTTTTAAAACCACTCCTGATTGTGCTCCAGAAAAGCACTGCCATCCAATTCAACAGAGCATAATTGTACAGCAGTAATTTATTTTACATTCAGACTTTGTTTTGATTCAAGTTGTCACTGACATTCTTAAAACCTCTGAATGAAAAAGTTAATTATTGCAACTCTGCTTTCGTTTCTAGAGCGATACCAAAAGCCAATTCCAGAAGTCATCCACGGTAGCACTCCAACTTGAAAGAGCTCACTTGTACCTGCTTTGCCTTTCAGGGCTTTATTTTGATAGTGCTGCCACTCCAGCTGGGGGTTAGCGCCAGGACGTAAAGGTGCCCTTCCTGTACCTCTGTTACTTGTAACAGCCACTGGTTTACCTATGAGGAAAAGATTAAGTTATTTCTAAGGGAATGTTATGGAGAGTAGAGTTGCAAAAGGGGAAAGTGAGAGGGGAGATAGTTATTATGGCTTATTGCCTATAATTATGAAAGTTGTCAATTTTAAAAAAAATTTATCTAGCCCAAAGGAATGTTAACAACGTAGCAGAATTACTTCATGGGATTTTTATGACATTTTAAAATATTTTTGACATTAAAACTTGAAAAAAGGAAATATCTAAAAGCTATCCATCATCATGAAACATAATCTAAGTTTCTTACTTACCCCCCAAAAGTAAACTACTGGTGACAATTTTAATCCACTGACTGATTTCTTTCAGTAGAAAACAGATCACTCAGATCTAGGCTCAAATTGTGGTGGTGGACACAAAAATGTATTTCTGATATATGGTAAGTAGGTTCAACATCTATACTTGTCTTTTAATTTTACACCAAGAAAAATAAAGACAGATGAACAGGAATCACAGTGTGACTTAACACATACATAATCAAACATGAATCTCCAGTCCCTCAGTTTGGACTTAAGAAAATTACTTTAAGGTGTTATTTCCATGTGAGTGTATGTTAAGTTATGAGAGAACTATAAAGCTATAAAGCAGTAATATGGATATTATTTATTGAATGTATTTGTTGTGAAGATCCTTTCCTTATCTCCAGAACAATTTGGGTTATGGGAGTAGGTAAGTGGTAGAGCACAGGATCAGCTTGCAAGAGGCCTAGACAAAAAACACATGTACACTACAAAACCACTAAAAGCATCAAATAGCCAGTTACTCATAGGTTAAAAGCATTCTAAAAACTCCTTTCAGAGTTGGAGCAGTGACTACACATGACAAAAATAAAACCCCATCAGAAACCTAGTATTTTTCGTGGCCTAACTAATGATTCTTTAAATATATATATTTATACTAATATAAAAATATATATACATATATATATTTGTATACATATACTTTTTTGTTGTTAATTTGAGAAAGAGGCAGAAAGAAAGGAGAGAAAGAGTGTGTGCACATGGGTATACCAGGGCCTCCAACCATTGTAAACAAACTCCAGATGCATGTGCCACTCTGTGTGTATGTGCTTACATGGGCACTTGGGAATTGAACCTGGGTCCTCAGGCTTCTCAGGCAAACACCTTAGCCACTAAGCCATCTCTCCAACCCATGATTCTTTAAATAAGAGAAAAACTGAAACAAATGACCATAAATGGTGGTGAGCATGCGGAAAAAGAGGAACCCTTCTACACTGTTGATGGGAACGCAATCTGGTTCAGCCACTGTAGGAATCAGTGTGGAGGTTCCTGAGACACCTAAAAAATAGACCTACCATATGACCCAGCTATAGCACTCCTAGGCATATATCCTAAGGACTCGTTCTCAATACCTTAGAGGTACTTGCTCAACCATGTTTATTGCTGCTCTATTCATAATAGCTAGGCAATGGAACCAGCCTAGGTGTCCTTCAACTGCTGAGTGGATAATGAAGGTATGTGAAGGTATGGTACATTTACACAATGGAGTTCTACACAGCGGAAAAGAAAATGAACTTATGAAATTTGCAGGAATATGGATGGATCTGGAACGAATTATACTAAGTGAGGTAACCCAGGCCCAGAAAGCCAAACATCACATGTTCTCTCTCATATGTGGATCCTAGCTATAGATGATTGGACTTCTGTGTGAGTAGGAAGAAAACAGTAGCAAAAGCCAGTAAGCTAGACAGGAAATATAAAGGGAATAGAAAGAAAGGAGAGGGGTACTTAATAGGATGATATTGTGTATATGTAAGTAGGATAATAGATTAATCAGGGTGAAAAGGCCTAAGTGAGGTCAGGGGAATAGATTGAGTAAAGGAAAGATGGAAGGGAGGCTAATCAAAACCTAAGAGGATATAAATAAATCATATGGAAACCTACTTTTTTGGACAATGGAACACTCAGGAGCCATAGATTGTTACTAGAAATTTTCAGTGCAGGGATGGGATACCTTCCAGTGAGTTGTTGGCCAGGGAGGTCCCTGATGCCCCCAAAACCTTACGGGCCATTGCTGAGGCCCTGGATTTCCCACCAGGAATAGATGGTAAGACCCTATTGCTGAAGACACCACATACTTGGGCTGCAAGGCCACTGAGAAATCCTGCTGGACCTGAGCTGATAACCTCCTCCATGTAGACCAGCTGACAGAAAGCTAGAAGAAGCCATTCTGCATGCAGTTCAATGGGAGAGACAGAAATCACCAGTGAAGATACTCAACAGTGGACACTGCAAGCCTTGTATTTGGCCAGCCAAAAGGTGCAATAGTGGCATGTCTGTCATGGTGGAAACCACCTGCCCTCTAATTGGACTGGAGGCCCACGCCATGGGAGAGAATACATCCCTGATACTGAAAACCTACAACAGAGGTAATCATGAGCCCTAGGGTTGTAACATCTGTTGCTGTCTGGCTAAATGTATATACTATGCTCTTCAAACTGCCCAATAAGCACTTCTCTTAATGTTCATACCCATATATTAATGCTACTCTCACTTTTTCCTTAGAGAACTTTCTCTTTTCAGATGGCAGTGACCTTGGGATGACTCTGTTCTCTTTTCAGATGGCAGTGACCTTGGGATGACTCTGTTCTCTTTTCAGATGGCAGTGACCTTGGGATGACTCTGAAGGCATCATGGTGCTGAGAAGCAGTGACAGAGGAGTGCTCAGCACTGCAACATCTCTATCACACTTTCCAAGGATCAGAGTCCATTGCGGAAGAGGTGGCAGAAAGAATGTAAGAGCCAAAGGAAGGGTAGGATTCCTTACAACATGCTCCTCCAGACACAAAATGGCCTGGATATCCATGACCTCACAGCACCTACACAAGACCATCATAATAGGAGGAAAAAATGATAACAGCAAAATAAAAGAGAGAGTGATTGAGAGGGGGAGGGGATATGATGGGAAGTGGAGTTTCAAAGGGGAAAGTGGGGGGAGGGAGGAAATTACCATGGGATATTGTTTACAATCATAGAAGTTGTTTAAAAAAAATCTGACTCCCAGAAGAAAATACTAATATAGCTATCTTTTTCAGACAGAGATAATTACTGAAAAATACTCAATGTTTTTAAAAATGGTGATTTAGCCAGGTGTGGTGGTGCACGCCGTTAATCCCAGCACTCAGGAGGCAGAGGTAGGAGGATCACTGTGAGTTCGAGGCCAGCCTGAGACTACATACTGAATTCCAGGTCAGCCTAGACTAGAGTAAGACCCTACATCAAAAAACCAAGAAAAGACTGGTTCATAAATACCTGAAATTTCCTTAAACAAAGACTGGTCAGGTGACGCAATGTATTTTAACAATGCTCAATGATATAAAATTATTTTCCCTACCCCTATCTTTGATAACATATCCCTCAGCTGAAAATAAATACTATTCCCAGAAAGTGCTTTTCTAATTTCCTTACACCTTTCTTGATAATGAAGTCCAGAAAATTTGGAAGGAGTGGAATTTTTTTATAAGGAAAATTAGAATACTTTTCAAAGGGCATTTTTGTTATCGCTTATGATATGTATTCCTAACCACATCAATATTCTTAAAATATAAGCAAGAATACAGACCTTTGAGATCTGGTCTATTTCGTATACCCACTGACACAAAGAAGCAATCCATATCTACATGCATGATGCAGCTCTGATGTCTGGGGGAGCTCAACGCTGAAATATTTCCTAGGAGGAAAAAGAGAACATTCAAACCCCAAGTGAATTCTACACACACACACACACAACACACACACACACACACACACACACATACACACACACATTTTAAATCGGTCTAGTTCAATAAAAATGAAGCCTTAAAATAGACTTTCTACCGCCTCAAAAGATGCCAACTTTCAGTTCTTTCATTTTCTAATATAACTGTAAAAGAACTGTGACAATGCCATGAAACTTCTAATACTGTTGCTAATTAAGTTTGTCAAAAGTTTGCCTTAAAATTATGATTAGTTTATAAAAATGTTAACATCAACAGCGTTTCCTTTTACTTAGTTCCATGGAGGTAAGTAACGTTTGATGATCACTCCATTCCATGCAATCTACAAAAATTCCTTGATAAAACAACAATTTAAATGGCCACTACTAGGGCTGGAGAGATGGCTTAGCGGTTAAGCGCTTGCCTGTGAAGCCTAATGACCCCGGTTCGAGGCTTGACTCCCCAGGACCCACGTTAGCCAGATGCACAAGGGGGCGCATCCGTGTGGAGTTCGTTTGCAGTGGCTGGAAGCCCTGGCGCGCCCATTCTCTCTCTCTCTCTATCTGCCTCTTTCTCTCTGTGTCTGTCTGTCACTCTCAAATAAATAAATAAATAAATATTTAAAAAAAATAAATAAATAAATGGCCACTACTGGTTGGTAGCTGTCAGACACTAGAGGTTTACAGAGGTTAATTATCTAAATTCTCACAACACAATGAGAAAGGTAATCTGATAACCCTATTTACAGATGGATAATTGGCTTGGTCAGCAAGTTCCTACATTAGGATTTAACTGCAGTCAGACTGATTTCAGAAGCCACAAACTATTATGTTGCTGTTCTAAATAGACATGTTTTAAAAGTGGTCTAGAAAACAAAAATCTATACAAGTATAGAGTGTATACAAGTTTCTCAAGCCATTGTATATTACTAAAAAAAAAGTTTTGCAACACATATATTACAGTTAAGGATAAAAGTGAGTCTCTTTTCATAAGAACAAGCAATAGTTTCTAATAATAGATTCATTAGGGTTATTATAGCCCTACTATTAGGGTTAAACAACAATATTAGGACAGCATTATTTTTATAAATTCAAATAATATTAGGAATACTTCCTCTGATCCTCCAAAATAACACAGGTCCTAAAACTAAAAACTAAAAAGCTCTGACTAGGATTGGAAAGATGGCTCAAAAGGCCTGCTGGCTGATATTTGAGTCCCCAGAACCCACATTAAGCCAGATGCACAAAGTGGCACATGTGCCTTAAGTTTATTTACAGTGACAGGAAACCCTGGCACACCTACACACACACACACACACACACACACACACACACACACACAGTCTCTCTCCCTCTTCTGATTGCATAGAATATTCCTGTGATAAGTTTGTCAATAGTATCGAAAATTGTACTATTCATAATAGCTTTACTTACTAAGAGTTGCCCAGCCCCCTCTCCCCATTCCAACTACAAAATTATGATGTGATAGCATTTACCTAGCTCTTATGAACAAGTCACCAACCCTTTGCTCATGTTACCTTTAACATGAAGTGGGCATCATTTGATTCCTATCACTTCTCTATAAAGAGGAACTGAGGCTCAAGAAAGACAACTACCCTGTCCACGTTCTTGCCACAAAAGAGAAGCAGAATAAAATTCAGATTCTGGCTAAGCCATCTAATTCCAAACTCATGCCACCCCTCCATGTCACCTTCAGAAATGCTTTATCATTATGTAGTTTCAGGCTGGCCTTGAACTCACAGCAATCCTACTTCAGCCTAGTCCTGGGGTTAAGGTATGCACCACCATGCTCGGCAGAAATGCTTTATCAAATACACTTTAACAATCACAATCTTTCTTTCTTTCTTGTCTTGTTTTTGGCAGTGTTGAGTTTCAAACCTAGCCTTGCATAAGTTAGGCAAATAACAATCACAATTCTGCTGTATACAAGTCTTATATAAACACAACATAAACAACTCAAACTGATATTAAATATTAAAAGAGTACAGAATGTATAAACCAAATACCTACCAAATGCTTTCACACAATATAAAAAATTATCATTTTATTCTCGTTCCTGGAATTACTTCATGAAACTATTTTAAAGCTTTCAATATTAATGATCCTTAGGTTATAGTCAAGACATGAATAAGGTTAATAATCCAATACCTTTAACATTCTCTGAAACATTTCATAAGTATCAAAAAAGTATTTTTGACTAAAAGTATGTTAGAATATAGCAAATAATAAACTGTAACCCCAACAACAAAACAAACAGAACATAAGGAGAGGCCCTTTAACATTCTAGAAAGACCAATTTCTCTCTGTGCCTTAGTTTCCACAATTACATTCTCAGAGATCTCCTTAAAAAAAAAAAAAAAGGTAGGGGCTAGAGAAATAGCTCAGCAATTAAAGGCACTTGTTTGCACAAAGTGGCACAAACATCTGAAGTTTGTCTGCAGCGGCAAGAGGCCCTGGTAGGCCCATGTTTGCTTGTTCTCTCTCCCTTCTTATCTGTCTGTCTCTCTCAAATAAACAAACATTTACTTTTTTTAAAAAAGAGAATGCTATAACTTGTCAAAAACTGAAATCTCAAAATAGGTCTAAACTAGAATCTACTTTAACTAATAATTGTCATAAAACAGCCTGCTATTGTTGGGCTTCTCTTTGGTTTTGATGACAACTATTAACAACACAAGCAATCTACAAAGCTGTGAAAACACATACTCTTACTAAAAATTTACCACTGTAAGTACAAGTAATATGTCAATGTTACTTAATTTTTAAAAACTTAGTTTGATGCAAGCTTCTAGAAATTAACCCTTACCAAATCAACTTCATTCTTACAGGAGATTAAGCATCAAGTATATAACACGTTACATTTATACAGTTCAAAAATCCAACAACTGGAAGGGTCAATAAGGACAAGGCTCAGAATCCCCATCATGACACTATTTCAAATGACCTGACAATTTCAGTTAGCCACAATTAAACCTAATTTTATTTTATTTATTTACTTCTTGTTGTTGTTTTTCGAGGCAGGGTCTCACTCTTGCCCAGGCTAACCTGGAATTCACTGTAGTCTCAGGGTGGCCTTGAACTCACAGCAATCCTCCTACCTCTGCCTCTCGAGTGCTGGGATTAAAGGCATGCATCACCACGCTTGGCTTAAATCTAATTTTAAAGAAATTATTGAAGTTTTCTATGTTACATTTATTATAATTTATATAACCTGGCATTCCTAAAGGCTTTTTTGGTTTTGTTTTTAAGGTAGGGCTTCACTCTGGCCAGGCTGACCTGGAATTCACTCTGCAGTTCTAGGTGGGGATAAAAGGTATATGGTACCATAATGCCTGGCTCCTAAAGGTTTTTATGTTGAAAATTCAGTAATGATAATATACCAAGGAAAGCATGAGAACAAAATCGAGTAACTTTCTTTAAAAAACAATTTAGTAAGTATACCTGTGTCAGTTACAACAAGGGAAGACCTGCCTTTCATTTTTTTTAACTTTTCCCTTCCTGGAAAGATACCACTATTTTGCCTTTGAAGGGTATTGACAAACTCAGTCAGTTCACACTTCCATGTTGAGATGTGATGCAGTCTTGAATGAGAATAAAAGTCTGAAATAAAATTGCAGTCTGAAGGTTTGGATGGCACTGAAGGTACTGCCTTGCTAAAAGTAGGTACCGAAGAAGTGCTTTTTGTGCTTGAAGGCCCCTGAACAGTGGAGTGGTGAGCACCATTGATTTTCATGTTACTGTGCAAAGATGGTGAGAGAGAATTAGTTCTGTGTGGATTCTGCAACACATCTGCATTTCTGGTGCTTCGCTGCAACTGCTGCAGCGGGCAGTCTCGGAAGTCAGTGTTGCTCTTCTCTGTCCTCTTCTCTTCCTGGGCAGAGTCTGGAGAAAGCCTGCTGGCAACACTGTTGCCCACAGAAATCAAGCAGTCCTGTGTCTTTAAGGCACCATTAGAGCTAAGTGTGTGTCCATTAAAAATGGCATTGCTGTCTCTGTGATGCGAGATTCCATTTTGTTTCCTTCCTGGAAGTGTCTGTTCCAGATCTACAAAACTAAAATCACTTGCATCGTCTTCATTCCAACTGTTCGTTCCATTCACTTTTATTTCATTTTCTGTCTCAATCTTCTTAATTATGTGATTTCTAAAGTGTAAGAAAAAATTAAGTTAATATTGTCTGAACTGAAAACACCTTATTCATTTATACATCTTCTTAGTGATACAACACTTGAAAACTTAAATCACCAACAATTATATTCTGGTTGCTTAAATAAGAAAACATAATGTTGGGCAGCAACTCAACCGCTTTTTTTTTTCCTTCCCTTTTCCCTCCTTCCATCCTCCTCTCTTTTCCTCCCTTCCCATCCTTCCCTTTTCTCTATTTCTTTGAGACAGGATTTGTGGTTTGAATGTAAAATGTTCCCCAACAGGCTGGTTTTTGAACATTTGGTCCCCAGCTGAGATATATAGAAAAGATGCAGAATGTTAGAGGGTGCAACCTTGCTGGAGAAAACACATCTCTGGAAGTCCAGCCTTGAGGTTTTATAGGCCTGCCCAACTTCCTGTTTGTCCTTTCTTTCCTGAGGACACATGGCCAGCTCTGCTTCCTACCACCACGCCTTCCTTGCCATGAACTTTCTCCTTGAAACTGTAAGCCAAAACAATCCCTTTTCTTCCTTAAATTGCTTCTATTCAGGTATTTGTTTACAGCAATGAGAAATAAGACTAATACACAGGGTCCACAGGGTCCCACCTTGGCTAGTCTGGAATTCATAGGTCTTTTTACAGAACCTACCAAGTACTTAGATCACAATCCTGTGTCACCACACACAGCTTGTTTTATATTGTTTTCCTCACAAAAATTTACTAGCACCTGCCAATTCTAAATACCTTATTCCAAAGTACAGCACTTCTAATTTATTTACCAGTCAATAAATATTGCCAAATTAGTTATGAATAACTTCTATAAAAATGGACAAAAACCTTTATCTGAGTTCTTATTCCTTATCTTACATTTGGTTTTTATGTAAGCTACTGTCTAACACATTAAACCCAACATTGCAACATATGGGTTTGAAGTCCTGAGACTTTATTTATTCAGCATAAAAGGACTATGTTCAGTAACCCATGAAGAAGGCTAACTGTTAAGAAGTCAAGGGTGGGACGGTTTCAGCAAAATTTTAACCAAGAAAACTCTTGCCCGACTGACAAGAAATATGGCATGTCATTCTCAAGAAGAGCATATTTAGATGCTAGAGAGGTCCAAAGGCAATCTGGACCAAATACCCTAGAGACAAGTTTATAAATGCAGTGCCTGTGGCAAATATTATGTTAAATTCACACGCAGGCTACTCCAAATGTTTACTCAGTAATGTTCATTAGCAAGGGCAAAATTCATTTACACTCATAAAAAAATTACCTAAATAACAAAAACCAGAACATGATTACAGCAGTGATTCATTTATAAACATGCCCATAGCTTATTCCAATTACAATTCAGACTCCGCATAAAGGGGTAACATAGAAAGTACTGGATCAGATTAACTATTAGATATTGTCTTAAGTCTCTTTATGTTAACACCCAATTTGTCTTGCTAGTACTGACAGTCATGTAGAAGACATATCAGTTGGATGCAAAACACTACGACCTACTTCTACTTGTCTCAGACTCTGGCTAAATATTTTCCATGGACTATGATAGCTAGTTTTAAGTATATCCAATGCTTACAAGTCAGACCATTAAAAAGAGAAAAGAGGGCTGGAAAGATGGCTTAGTAGTTCTGGAGTTTGCCTGTGAAGCCTAAGGACCCAGGTTCGATTCCCCAGTACCCACATAAGCCAGATGCACAAGGTGACACATGGTGTCTGGAGTTTGTTTGCAGTGGCTGGAGGCTCTGGCATGCCCATTTCTCTCTTCTCTCTGCCTCTTTCTCTTAATCACTCTCTCAAATAAATAATTTTTTTTAAAGAAGAGAAAAGAACAGAAACTAGAAACAAGAGGAAAGAAAGCCTACGTAATTACATGTCAGAGAAGTTTGCCCTAAAATAAAAAGAAAGCAAGTAAGCTAAAAGTCAAATAAGAGACATTCTTTTTTTTTTTAATTTTTATTCAATTATTTGACAGAAAGAGAGAGAAATAGGCAGGTAGACAGACAGAATGGGTATGCCAGGGCCTCCAGCCGCTGCAAACGAACTCCACATGCTTGTGACCCCTTTGTGTATCTGACTCACAAGGTTCCTAGGGAATTGAACCTGGGTCCTTTGGCTTTGCAGGTAAGCTCGTTAACCACTAAGCCATCTCTCCAACCATGTACGAGACTTTCAAAACAATTTATCTGCCTAAATTCACAGAATCAAGTCAAAAAAGCCTTATAGCTACGTTTTCTGTCTCAAAATCATTAAGATTTTTTACACAAATAAAAGCAACACATACAACATTTAGCAAGAAAATCTATTGTTACTATAGTCTTCTATACTCATTTCCTTGGCTAAATGAATACACATTCGCAAAATAGGTGTACTGAAAATACCACCAGTGGACAGATTTATTTATTAAGCAATAGCATATTTATATTTGTAAATATAATAGGCAAATTCCTCCTAAAATTGTCAACAAAAATGAGCTTAAAAAAAAAAGACATGTTGGGCTGGAGAAATGGCTTAGTAGTTAAGGCATTTGCCTGCAATGCTAAAGGACCTTGGTTTGATTCCCCAGGACCCATGTAAGCCAAGATGCACAAGGTGATGCATGCGTCTGGAGGCCCTGGAGTATAAATTCTTTCTTTCTCTCTCTCTCTCTCCTCTCTCAAATAAATAAATATATATATATGTATGTATATGTACATATATATATATATTTTTTTTTTTAAAGACATGTTATCTGTTTTCTACTTTTATTCATATGGGTGAGTGAGAAAGACTACTCTGAATTTTTCTGATGTCACTAGCACATTCTTAGACTACTATAAAAATTAAGTTTGGGGTAATATGGAAAACATTTGGACAAACTTCTAAGTAAGCACAAGTTAAACAAGAAGTGACAATAACAAAGCTACACAAAAGGTGATGATGTTGGATCCTCCCAAGTTTAACGAGATTCCTGATCCATTAGAAAAATATATCCAACTCCCAAAGCAAGCAATTTAATAAAGAAAAAAAAAGAGAAGGTTAATGATGAGCCACATGATGTACAAGTTAAGGCAGAATACCAATTATTCATGAAACTACTCAGGATTATTGCAACTTAAGCTTGAATCAACATACATTTTTTTAAGTCAGCCACATGTGTAATAAAACCTAAATTCATCCCCAATTGTGTAACTGAAAATCACCAACTAAACTTCACTGGTATAAAGTATTTACAAGTTTAGAATTATGAATTTTAAATTATTCAGAAGCAACCTACAAAAGTAAGAATTTAAATTATTTTTCTCTGCAGGAACACAACAAAAGTATAGCTGGTACAGTTAGTTAGGTTGTTGAAAAGAACATTCTATAGCAAACTACTTAAAATAATGACTTTCATGAAAATTGATGAAAAAAATTGCTGGTAATTTGAGACTGATAAGCTTAACATGAAAATCTACTACAATTAGAAAAACTTGTTTACATTTCACTTCTGAAACTTTCATCATAAAAAGTTAATTTAGAAGTAAGACACACACACACTTTATGTTTATTACAGGTGAATGGGCAATTCTAAAAATATTTGCTTCCATCTTCAAGAGAACAGGGGCCATACTCACTGCTAAAAACCAGGTTTACTGGTTTTCCAAACTACACAAACTTACACCCTGTTGTTGAGCTGTTTGGTTATATTGCTTGGACCTGGCATGGCATCCTCAGGTTTGCATACAGGATTAAAGTTGAGACCTTTCTGTGCACTGGACTGATTGGTGTACAGCTGATATGGAATGTAGGATAGGAGTCGTCCTGCTTTGATGCTGAAACAGAAAAACAACAACAATTTAGAGTTCCAGACTTGGTCAAAATAAGCTTCAAGAAAAAACAGTCTTCTTATTTATTTATTTATTTATTTGGCAAGGGGGGCAGTTATAATAAATGTTCTATTTAGAAGAGATGGCATTCATAAGAATGAATAAAAATATTTAGGATCATCATTATACACCTGTCAGGATGACCTGGAACTCACTTTGTAGCTCTTGGCTGGCCTTGAATTCATGCTGATCCTACCATCTCAGCCTCCCAAGCACTGGGATTAAAGGCATGTGATACCATGCCTGGCTTGTTTTAAATATTTTAAATACCTGAAATAAATTATAGAATTTCCTAAGAGTAGAGGTATTCTGAATAAGGATCAAAACAGTGTGGTCAGGTGAAAGGCAAAATTAGTAATACAAATGCAATCCACAAGAAGAAAAATAATTTTTCTCAATGAAGAATCTAGCCATTCTGTAGAGAAGTTATCATTTCTAAGTCCCAATGGAAGGAATGGAGTAATTTACCAATTTTGTTTTCTACCTTACTCAAAACAGAACATTTGCAGAAGCATTTTACTAGCAAAAGGTCATCGGCTACCTCCATCTCCCTCTGCTTTAGTGGTCCTTATGTCCTGTTAGCTTTCTGCTGATCTGGAGTTTTATAAACTTCTGCCCAACATTCTTAGTTAGGAGAGAAAAACAAACCAAAACCATAGAGAGCAAGATGGGAAAAACATCAAGCACTGGCTGAACTAATGAATAATATAACCTTCATGACCTTAATATTTACCACTATTCTCACCCTACTTAACTCTTATTAGGAGAATCATTAGGGCTTTCTCGTAAGTTTGTTTCTCATTTTCTCTAAGTTCTTTTCCAGGGGCTGAAGAGATGGCTTAACAGTTAAGACACTTGCCTGCAAAGCCTGGAGAACCCAGGTTTGGTTCCCTAGCATCCACGTAAGCCAGATGCACACAGTGAAGCATGTGTATAGAGTTTCTCTGAAGTGGCTAGTGGCCCTACCATGCCAATTCTTTCCCTCCCTCCCCCCTTCAAACAAATAAAAATTTTTCCAGAATGAGTAGAGACTCAATTTCAATAATTCACATTAGGGCCATTAATATGAATTTTTCACAAAGTGTGAAAAACTAGATTAAAAGTATAGGACAAAGAGGGCTGGAGAAAAGTATTAGCAGTTAAGGTGCTTTCCTGCAAAGCCAAAGGACCTTGGTTTGATTCCCTAGGACCATGTAAGCCAGATGCACAAGGTGGCGCATGTGTCTGAAGTTTGTTTGCAGTGGCTGGAGGCCCTGGCATGCCCATTTTCTCCTCTCTCTATGGCTTTCTCTCTCTCAAAATAAAAAAAAAGAAAATAAAAAACTTTTAAAAAATATAGGACAAAGAAAAGCATCTCAACATTAAAGTAATAATTTTTAGTTTTTATGTGTATCTGAGTTAGAGTCAAGAGACTTCAGGCATTATGACTAAATTCCAAGAGAATCTCCATACTAACACACGGTGGTACTGGCAACTCCTTTACACTTCACAACTAAAACTAATTTGATTAAGATATCTTTTTGTTTGTTTGAGGCAGGGTAGGTCTCACATAGCTAAGGTTGGTCTTGATTTCCTGATCCTCCTGCCTCTACCTACAAGTACTAGGATAATAGGTAGATGCCATTATACAACTCTTCATTAAGCTATCTTAAACTAAGTAAACAAGTCTTCATTAAACTATCTTAAATTGATTTTTGCTTGCTATATGAGTAACATATGGCTACTGTATCTTTAAAAATATTTCACTTCAAGAATTCAAATTACTAGAGTACTTATGGCAAATTACCAAATTTTAAAACAGCTGGCTCCTTAAATAGTAGAAAATGTTTCTTTCTCTTTTATTTTTGTTTGTTTTTTTTCTGTTTTGTTTTTCAAGGTAGGGTCTTGCTCTAGCCTAGGCTGACCTGGAATTCACTATGTAGTCTTAGGCTAGCCTTGAACTCAAAGTAATCCTCTTGCCTCTGCCTCCTAAATGCTGGGATTAAAGGTATGTGCCACCATGCCTGGCCATAGCTCTGGTTTTTAAACTTAAAACCAATACAAAGAAAGCACTCTAATTATTTAGAAAAATAGTGAATAAATTAATAACTAAAAATGCTTATTTCAATAAATCTAAGAGTTTTAACATTTTTATCTTTTTCTTTTCAGTTTTCTATATACCTTTAAAAAAAAAAAAAACCTGCAAGGAATCACTGTCTTACAGACAACCAATTTTAAAACTGTTAAGGGAATGTCTCAATCAATAAAATACCTGTTATTCAAGCACAAAGACCTGAATTTAGATCTCTAGGACCCAGATGAAATGGCAGGCACAGTGGTTTGCACCTGTCATCCCAGTGCTAGGGGAAGGCAGAGACAGGAGAATCTGCTGGGGCCTGCTAGATAACCAATCCAGCTGCATTAGTAAGCTCCAGGTTCAATGAAAGACCCTATCTCAAAATAATAGGTGGACCTGACCATGGTGGTGCAAGCCTTTGACCTCAGCACCCGGGAGACAGAGGTGTAGGAAGGATCACTATGAGTTCCAGGTCAGCCTGAGATTACATAGTGAATTACCTCAAAAAACCAAAACATATGCATGTACGTACGTATGTATGTATGTATGTGTGTGTGTAAAAGCAATTGCAGAAGATAACCAAGGTTGTCCTCTGGCCTCCACACACATAAACAGCCATATGATATGTTCAAAAAATAGTTCCGTCTGTCTTTAGTGTAATGACACTGATACGCATCAAGATTAGTTTTTTAAGCCAAATCTGTATCAGAAACTAGAATCTTCATATAATCCTTCAAATAGTAAACTGAGGGCAGGACACACACACACACACAAGAAAATCATGAGATTTTAACTGCAATTAACTTATTTCAATAAATTGAATTAGTTATATTTACAAGTGAATGTAATGAGATGCCCAGGTTTTAGCTCACATCAAGTATGAAATCTTCAAGTATCACAAGCACATGAGTATATGGTTTGAGAGTTTAGAAAAATAGGATAAACTCTGAGAATCAGTCCTACTAACAGGCTCCATGAACTGAAATAAGTTAGAACAGTAAATAAATAAATAAATAAATAAGCCTCATCTCTCTCCACTAATAGCCAATCTATGTGTGAACCTAACCACAGGAAACAGGTTCCCATGCTATAAAACGGAACAGAAAAACTAAAAATAACAAAACCAAAGGCAACCTGTAATAACTTAGGACAATGGTCACACATTGTGCTCTAATAACACAGCTCATGGTTGATGGGTAAAGTAGAATTATGCCACAATAACTTTTTTATCCTACATTTCAAATTTCAACATAAAGTGGTCTCGAGAAAAAGGTTTTAACAAAAGTTTAAGGGCTGGAGAGATGGCTCAGCAGTTATGGTGTTTGCCTGCAAAGCCTAATGACCTGGGTTTGATTCCTCAGTACCCACATAAAGACAAATGCAAAATGGTGCATGCATCTGAAGTTTGTTTGCAGTGGCTAGAGGCCCTGGCATGCCCATTGTCAATTGCTCCCTCCCTCCCTCCTGCTGTATCTCTCTGCTTGCAAATGAACTTTAAAAAGTTTAAAAGCAATATATACAAGCATAACATTTGCAAGGCAAATGGTTTAGAAGATAATCTTATACTTTAAACCAAAGAACACACACTTTTCACTAAAAGACACCCTCTTAGAAATCAAGGTCCTAGGAATTCTAATGAAAGAACACTCCAACTGGATATGTGACTCAATAGATAAGAGTATCTGCCTAGCATGCATGATACCCAGCAACACATAAACCAGATATGGTGGCAAATACTTGTAATCCTAGCACTCAGGAGGTGGAAACAGAAGGATCAGGAGTTTGAAGTTATTAGCTACATAGAATTGTAGGACAGCCTGAGGGTACATGAGGACCTGTTGGGAGGGAGGGAAAGAAGGAGGCTCTACACACTAGTAAGTTGTAATTCTGTTTTAAACTGCTCAGAGGAAAAAAAAAAAAAAAACCTATAAAAAAGAATAGTATGTATCAATCCACTAAATAGTAGTTTCTGAGGTGGCTCTAGTAAAGTGCTCCTCATGCTAGCATAGATTCAGACCCTTAGCACCCACAAACATGAAACGTGGGTGTGATAGCCCACCTGTAACCCTAGTGCTCAGGGGCCGGGGGCACTAACCAAATAACAGCTCTGGGTTCAAATGAGACCTTACCTTAGTAAGTAAGGTGGAGAGCAATCAAAGATACACAATATCAACCCCTGGCCTACATGTGTATGTGCAAACACACGTGTGGCCACATGCATGCAACATGCCATATATATAAATATACACATGCAAAAAACCCCAGCTAATATGTGTAACAAAAAAATCTTTTTAAAATATTTCTCAGAAGAAATCAACAAAAATAGGTTTAGTTTGTGAAAGTGGTACTATGATTTAACCAAAAGGACTTTTATATTATGACATAACAGTCACTTGACATTTTTGTTTTGTTTTGTTTTTCGAGGTAGGGTCTTACTCTAGCTCAGGCTAACCTGGAATTAATTCACTATGTACTCTCAGGGTGGCCTAGAACTCAGGGTAATCCTCCTACCTCTGCCTCCCAAGTGTTGGGATTAAAGGCGCACACCACCACGCCCAGACACTTGACATTTTGTTTGTTTGTTTGTTTGTTTGTTTGTTTGTTTATTTGCAAGCAGAGAGAGCTAGGAGAGACAGAGAGAATGGATGTGCCAGGGCCTCTAGATGCTCCAAAGGGACTCCAGATGCATGCACCACTTTATACATCGAACTCTATGTGGATACTGGGGAATCGAACTTGGGTTGTTAGGCTTTGCAGGAAAATGCCTTAACTGCTGAGGTCTCTCTATAAGCCCCCATATTTCATATATATTTATATATACCCAAACTGATTCATTCCCATGAGTCAACTCATCTGTAACAAACTCAGTAACTGGCAAAGACCCAAAATAATTCACACTAAATTCTAAATCCTGCTCTGTTCTTGGGCAAATCAGTTAACTCATTAACCTCATCTTCTCATTTAAAATGAGGCCAACAGGCTATATAATCATGATGTCCATGGTCAGTTTCAGCCATTCAAGATGAGTGTACATTCTAAAGTTAGATCTTATAAACATTTCAGCTACTTTTTCTGTGCTATTTTACTAGCTGTATTTAGCAAAAAGAACTAATAAAAACAGATGTAATTAAAAACACACTTATTAAAAAACATTTTTTAGCCGGGCGTGGTGGCGCACGCCTTTAATCCCAGCACTCGGGAGGCAGAGGTAGGAGGATCGCCGTGAGTTCGAGGCCACCCTGATACTCCATAGTGAATTCCAGGTCAGCCTGGGCTAGAGTGAGACCCTCCCTTGAAAAACAAAAAAACAAAAAAAACAAAAAAAAAAAAAAAAATTTTAAATTTATTTGAGAGAGAGAGAATAGACACACTAGGGTCTCCAGCCACTGCAAACAAACTCCAGACACATGTGCCATCTTGTGCATATCTGGCTTTATGTGGGTCCTAGGGAATTGAACCAACGTCCTTTCTTTGGCTTTGCAGGCTACGCAATCTCTCCAGCCCTAAAAATACATTTCTAAGCAAATCAAGTCCCAATAAATGCCGTTTCTCTTAATTTCTCTTACTACTCACAGTTGCCCTCAATGCCTATAAACCAAAAACTCCTGCACTGAGCTCAAAATTCTAGCCATGGCACCATGATAGGATTGGTGGTGACAACTTATTTCAACTCTGGAGTGATGCTTATTTAGTTTTTAATTTTTTTTCTTTTTTTTTTTGATATGGACATGTTTCTTTCTTTTTTTTATTTTCTCAATTTTTATTAATATTTTCCATGATTATAAAAAATATCCCATGGTATTACCCTCCCCCCCTTTCCCCTTTGAAATTCCATTCTCCATCATATCCCCTCCCCATCTCAATCTTTCTACTTACAATACAATACCAACCTAATAAAAGCCCTCCTCCCTTTCTTTCTCTTCCCTTTCTATCTCCTTTTTTAACTTACTGGCCTCTACTACTGAGTTTTTTCCTTCTCGCACAGAAGCCCAATCATCTGTAGCTAAGATCCACATATGAGGGAGAACATGTGGCGCTTGGCTTTCTGGGCCTGGGTTACCTCACTTAGTATAATTCTTTCCAGATCCATCCACTAGTTTTTAATTTTTTTTAATTTTATTTATTTATTTATTTAAGAGAGAAAAAGAGACAGATGAGAGAGAGAGAGAATGGGCACATCAGAACCTCTAGCAACTACAAACTCCAGACACCTTGTGCATCTGGCTTACATGGGTAATGGAAAATCAAACTTGGGTCCTTAGACTTCACAGGCAAGTGCCTTAAGCACTAAGCCACCTCTGCATTCCCCCCCTTCCCCGCCACTTTTTTCAATTTTTTAAAAATATTTTACTTATTTACTTGAGAAAGAGAGAAATAAAGAGGTAGAGAGAGAGGGAGAGAGAATGGGTATGCTTACTACTTATACCAACAACTCTGGAATCTCTTCAGCTATGCTTATCAACACTATATAATGAGCAGAAAATAGCTTGGTTATGAGAATAAAAAATAAAAGAAGGAAACTAGGATGCTGTAGGAAATGAGCTGTCAAATTTAATCCTCCCAGGGTTTAAAGACTCTTTAATCAGTAAGACACATTTGGTTTTCTGGAAGTATTAAAAGTACTCTTGAACTTTCCAAATTTAAATTCTAAAAATTGCTAATGTTTATAGAGTAAAAGCAACAACGATAGCTTCTTATATATTAAGATCTAAAATATACCCATCATTGTGCTAGCTTGCACAAATGATTCCTAGTTCTCACATAAACACAGTGGGAAGAAAATGGCATTCTCTTACAAATGAGAACAAGAAAGTTTCAGGTGACTTCATGGATACAGAATCATGAAGATTGGATATGAACCCAACCATGTCTCTACAACTCAGGACAGTCTTTTCCACTACCATGTGACTTCTCATTTTTAAAAGCATTTATGGGATGGAGGGATGGCTTAGTGGTTAAGGTGTTTGCCTGCAAAGCCAAAAAGACCTCGGTTCAATTCCCTAGGACCCACGTTAGCCAGATGCACAAGGGGGTGCATGCGTCTGGAGTTCCTTTGCAGTGGCTAGAGGCCCTGGCATGCCCATTCCCTCCCTCCCTCCCTGTTTTGTCTGTTTCTTTCCCTCTCTCAAATTAATAAATAAAATATCTGGGGTTAAGGAAGTAGCTCAATGGTAAAGCACTTACCTAGCAAATACTGAACACTTCCAGTCATCACTACAATTCCAGATGACATATTTAAATTTAAGAAGTTACCATGAATGGCTATTATTTATTTGTATCTAGTCCAGGCTGACCTGGAATTCACTATGTAGTCTCAGGGTGGCCTCATACTCAGTGATCCTCCTACCTCTGCCTCTAGCAGAGATATTACAGTATGATCATTAAGAGCTAATAACAGCTGGATGTAATAGCACACGTCTATAATCCCAGCACTCCAAAGACTAAAGCAAGCAGATCACAAAGACTCCAAAGACAGTGTGGGTTTGCATAGCAAGATTCTGCTTCAAAAAAACAAAGCAGTTAAATGAAAAACAAAGACTGACTTGGGAAGTATAGCTTAATAGTAATACAGTTGCCTAGCATGTAAAATGGTCTGTGTTCATTCCCTTGCACTACTAAAAACCAAACAAAAAGTTATTAACGCTACAAAAAGCTCTCCTTCCTCAGTCCTACTTGCAGCAATCCAGGTATACATTATCCTGCTGTATCAATATGCCAAGTTTTAAAAAAATACATACAACATGATAAAAATATTACTCATCTGTTAAACCTATTGTCTCAAGCTTTATGAGGTAGTGAAAAGATCTTCTTTTTTTTTTTTTTTTTTTTTTTTTTTTTTGGTTTTTCGAGGTAGGGTCTCACTCTAGCTCAGGCTGACCTGGAATTCACTATGGAGACTCAGGGTGGCCTCAAACTCATAGCGATCCTCCTACCTCTGCCTCCCAAGTGCTGGCATTAAAGGCGTGCACCACCACACCCGGCGGATCTTCCTAACTGATAGTTCCCAAGTACTCAGAACACTGTTTATCCCCTATGAGAGACACAGATATATTTGTTGAACAGATAATATATTCCATCAAGCCCCACCTACATACAACTGCTTCCTCCTACTTGCCTGCATTATCTCCTCTGCTTTCTCCAGCTAAGGGTACAACACTTAGCATACTACTTTGCTATAGTTTTGATCCAGAATGTTCACAAAGGCTCATATGTTGAAGACTTGGTCCTCAGCTTGGTGCTATTGGAAGATGCTAAGTTAAAGTAAGGTCTGTTTTATAAATGAAACAAATCATTGCCATTTAAAAAGAACTTATTAATTTAATTAAGTTTAATCAAAAGTTTAACTTACCTTTCCACAATCCATTCTGGCCTAATTACTTTTTCTCCCTTTAGTTCTTTAATTTTGGCATTAGGAAGGTTTGTGGCAATAATGTGTGTTGTTTTGGATCTGGAATAATACACATGGTATTGACCTCCATGCAACATCATTAGCTTTCTCAACTCCTCAGCAGAAGGATCTGTAAAATCAGTATTAAAATATATTACGGTTTTTGTACAAGAAAGCAGAGTATTAGGCTGAATAATCCCTTAAATAGTTCAATTTACAGAACATCACTGGTTCACTTTTTCCTTGGCTTTACTGTCATTAAACTAAGTTAGGAGGCAAATCAGAGTACCTTAGTACCAAAAGACCTCACCCAACACAAGAACATCGTCTCCTAAGAGATGTCTAGCAGAGCAAACAAGGGTCTCAAAATCAGGCACTAATAACAAAGCAAATATTTAAAACTTTTTATCATATTTAGCAAATAGTCTTGACACTGGTATTTTATTTGTTTTTTTTTTTTTTTTTTTTTTTTTTAAAGAGAGTGAGAGGGAGAGAGAGAGGAAAAGAGAGAGAGCCAGGGCCTCAGCCACTGAAATAGAACGCCAGACGCTTGCACCACCTAGTGGGCATGTGCGACCTTGTGCCTCACCTTTGGGCCTCTGGCTGATATGGGATCTGGAGAGTTGAACATGGGTCCTTAGGCTTCGCAGGCAAGCACCTTAACTGCTAAGCTATATCTCCAGCCCTCATGTTTTAAATAACTATAATCTCATTATAGCTTACTTTCCAGGCTTTAATCCATTAACTACTTGAGAGTAGTACAACAAAAGACAGGTACTCATACTTAAGTATGTAGGGCTTGGCTTATTAATGTTTGGCCCTTATAAAGCCTGATAAATTTAATTTTAAAAAATAGGTTTACCATCAATCAGTTAATATCGTCCAATTTACTAACATAAAACTGTATCAAGGCCAAAAAATAAAGTTCACTTATATAAAAAATACACTAATAACTTTTTTCTAGTTTTGTTTCATATGACTCTATAATGAAACCACAGAAAACATTTAAATATCTTAAGCTTAAACCAATACATCAAAATCAATGTGGTTTACACTTTCCCATAAAAGAATGTGTAACTAATTCACTGAAGTCATATTATGATCTATTGCAAGTATCACATTAAACTAATTATTTTCAAATACTTTCTTGCTTTTTTCACTCATCATCCTAGTAAGTGCTCTAAATCACACCTCCCCTAGCACCAGCTGTAACCAGGTAGAAGCTTTCACAGGAGCCTTTGGTATATACACCTTGTTATTCAGCAATGGATTTTCTTTAAACCTGAACAATAAAGATTCAACTTTTAATTTATTTTATTTGAGAGAGAAAGAATGAGCACACTAGGGCCTCTAGCCACCACAAACTCCAGACACATGCACCACCTTGTGCATCTGGCTTATGTGGGTACTGGGAAATTGACCTGGGACCTTAGGCTTCACAGGCAAGTGCCTTAACCACTAATCCATCTCTCCAGCCCAAGATTCAACTTTCAAATAAGCATTTTTATTATGACAACTGTCTAATTGGGTGAATTTTAATCATCAGAAAAAGGGGAAGGGAAAAATACATGGTGTCACATAAAGAAATATGAGGCTTATCTAATTTTCAATAAATTCTTACAGTATAGGATTCATTTGACACTACTGATTACAAAAACAGGCACCCTGCCCAATAGAAATATAATGTGAACCACAATGCATGTCACATATAAATTTTTCTAGTAGCCTTATTCAGAATATTTTAAAAGATGAAAATAGTACCTATTTAACACAGTAGATCCAAAATTTATTTAACATATAAAAGTAGAAGTTAATCTTTTTATTTATTTATTTGAGAAAGACAGAGAATTGGGGTGCTAGGGTCTCCAGCCACTGTAATCTAACTCCAAACACATGAGCCACCTTGTGCAGATATGCAACATTGCACATGTCTCACCTTGTGCACCTGGCTTACATGGGATCTGCGGAGTCAAACATGGGTCCTTGAGCTTCATAGGCAAGTGCCTTAACCACTAAGACATCTCTCCAGCCCTGAAGTCTTTTTTATATTATGTCTTTTGAATCCAGCACAAATTCTATATTTAAAACAATTTAGAGTAGCCAAATTTCCAGTTTAACACATGACACAAGGCCACTACATTAGACAGTGTTAGTAGAAAGAAATGAAAATGCAATGTACTTGAATTTAAAAAGGCTAAAGATCACAAACACTAACCTATAGCACCAGTGATTTAATGTAAAATGGTGGAAATGGAACAGCTACAAAGACAAGTAATCTATACTTTTTTTTTCTTGAAGATTAAAGAACCTAGCTGACCTTACAAAACAACAACAACTGGAGAGGCTAAGGCAGGAGGATCTTAAGTGCAATGACAGCTTGAGTTATATAGTGAGGACCTTGTCTCACATACATACATATACATACACATAAAAAAAACACAATTTAAAGCCTAGATCACTATATATCAGTGGGGATATGAAATCAAATAAAGATCACAAAATTCTAAAATATGACTTTGCAAGTTCATCTGTAACTTTTCTAAACTAATTCTAATAAATTATTAAAATGAGAAATAGCTAGCAGCCTTCTAGTTATACAAAATATGTATCAGGAACACATTAGTGGCATACACATACAACATTTTTCCCTCTACTTCTTTTTGAAATCTAATTATTCTAGAAATTTGAAAGGGGAAAACCTAGAAAGTTCATTGTCCTCCCACTGAATGAAGAAGATAATTTAAGGTTCAAAAGCTCTTGCAAATTCTTCAATGTAAAGTGGATCATGAAAAACCACTCTAGTTAAAAGGTAAGATCACATAAACTATGATATCAAACTGACCTGAGTTAAATCTTGGCTTTAACACCCTTTAGTTGTGACTGTGGACATTGTATGCTTTACTTTAGGCTTTCTCCTCTGTCTTCATAAACAAACAAAGCTGTGACGATGAAATAAGTCTGGCACACAGGAAGCACTTGATACAAAAGCTAGTATTAGAAATTGTGATGACATTAGCACTCCTTTCAAGTAATATATGACTTGAGGCTCCTGCCCTAGACCATAAGAAAAATGAAGGAAAAAGACAAGATACATGGGCTGGCACATGGTAGTCCCTTGACTTTCAAACCAAAACAGAACTTCCAGTAGTGACCTAGGACAGCAGCCAGGAATCACTCTATAAGTGCAACAGCCTGGCATGCATACTAGCTACTGGCTGCCCTTATTGTGATTTTTTTAAATTTCAAAATAGTTTTTTACTTGTTCTATTTTATCAATAGTAAAATATACTCCCACATTATAATCTCAAAGAATACAACTGAAGATTAACATAACACATTCATTTTCATATTTAATATACTCCTTTAATCTACCAAATATGGAGCTATTTAGAAAAAAAATTGTTCTATCTGCCTCTTCCCCTCTCACAAATAAATATTTTAAGAATATTTTTTTTAAAAGGCCGGGGAAATGGCTTAGCAGTTAAGGCGTTTGCCTGCAAAGCCAAAGGACTCTGGTTCAATTCCCCAGGACCCACATAAGCCAGATGCACAAGGGGGCACATGCATATGGAGTTTGTTTGCAGTGGCTGGAGGCCCTGGCGTGCCCATTCTCTCTTTCTATCTGCCTCTTCCTCTTTCTCTTTCTCTCTAATTAATAAATATTTTAAAAAACTGTTTAGGAGATAGTATTTAACACCATTAGCTCTACATGACATTAAGAAAGTTTTTGTCATAGTATGATAATCTGAGATTATGTTCTTCATTTCCTTATTTACTGTCAGATTCCCATGGAACATATGCTCCATATATTGAGAACAAGAACCTAACCTGCTTTATTTTTATACCACTAATTCAAAGCAGGTACCTGGTAAATACTCTTACTAAATTCACTGACATCCTCAATGCCTCACAGGCTCTGGTAGAATTCAGTTCCTCCAGTAAAAGCAGAATGCTAATAATGGTAGCAACATTTTTCTCAAACACATACAATCACAAATCAAGCCATAAGAAATACTGTTAAAGCACAGGTGCCACAGCAGGACTCACTCACTCAGTTTATATCCCTAGCTAATTGTGTGTCACTTGATAATTGTGAGGCTCTCAGGAATGCTACTTAAATTCTCACAGCCTTTCTTTCCTCATATGTAAACCAGGGAGGTTTACATATATCTTCAAAGAGCTGCTGTGGGAAATGAACTTAAAATTATAAATATGGAGGAAATCCCATGCTTGTGGTAAGAATTATGTGTCACCTATTCTGGTCTGGTGGTGTTGTTAGTAGTATCACTCCACCCCAAACCAGGATGGAAAAAGGAACACCAGAATTGAGACTATTCTCTACCTACAAACCATGGCATTTTTTTCCCAATCCACAATCTCTTATAATTTTTCCCCTTGTTGGCCAATTTTTAGTACATATTCATTTGAGAATGTATTTAATGCACTGACAAAGAGTATGAATAAAAAGGGAAAAATCAAAACAAATCTGGACTGAGGAAAATTGTATCCTCCAAATCTTACCATTAATGTCACATGGAGTAGAACTAAAAGAGCTTTTAGAAGTCTAGTGGTTATTTCACTTCCCATAGAAGTAAAGTCTAATTAAGGTAAGCAGACTGGACTAATTCAAATAGTTAGCAAATCAAGCTAAAATTCCCAAATACTCGTTATGCATCTACCTTGTAAATATTACTTTCAAGTAAAATAAGAGCATGAAAAAAATACTCTAACCAAGAAAATTGCTACCTCTAGATTACCACTGACATTTTAATGAGGATCTTTTTTATAAATTACTGTCACTGAGGTGACTTTAACAGAAGGAAAAAATAGGGCTGGTTCTAAAAAGAGATTTTTTTAAGGGGCTGTAGCAACAGAATTATTTCCTTAAACTTCCTTAAAGAGCCTACATTTTATTTATTTCTTTCAATTTTTTATTTGAGAGAAAGAGAAAGAAGCAGAAAGGAAGTACAGTTGGCCTCTTGCCACTCTTAAAAAAAAAAAAAAAAAAAAAAAAAAAAAAAACTTCAGATGCATGCGCCACTTTGTGCATCTGGCCTTACCTGGGTACCGGGGAATCAAACCCTGCCATCAGGTTTTGCAAGCAAGCACCTTTAACCTGACCTATCACTTTAGCCCCCAGTCTACATTTCAAAACAAGCAAAGGACTATTCATTGAATATGTGTGTAATCAAGTTTTATATAAATACCACCAATTCTAAGCTGATTAATTTTATGACAGAGTACTCGTGTTTATAAATTAGCAAGCCTCTTTCAAATCAATGTTTACTATTATATTTGATGTATATGGTTTAAAAAAGAGGACTATAAAATCAACCCTAGCCTGGAAACATCTTATTGATATTGCACCCTGCATTTACCTTCTTTAACACTCATAGCAATCCTAGCAGGAATATCGTAATTTTATAGGAAAACAAATGGAAGTCTGGAAAACAACTTTGTTAAGTTGCACACAGCTAATGGAAGAGCTACAATTCAAGTCTAGTTTTATGACTCAAGAAATTTAAATCTTTCTTTTTTTATTTGTTTTTTTTTTTTTTTTCAAGGTAGGGTTTCACGCTATTTCAGACTGGCCTGGAATTTACTGTGTAGTCTCAGTGTGGCCTTGAACTCAAGGCCATCCTCCCACCTCTGCCTCCCAAGTGCTGAAATTAAAGGTGTGCACCACCACACCTGGCTCTTTTTTTTAAAAAACTTTATTGACAGCTTCCACAATAACAGATAATAAATCTCCCCACACCCACTTTCCATCTCACAAATCCACCCTCAATCATATTCCCCTCCCCCTATTAGTCTTTCTTTAATTTTGATGTCATCCTCTTCTTCTATTATGAAGATCTTGTGTAGGTAGTGCTAGGCACTGCGAGGACAAGGATATACAGGGCATCTTGTGTATGGAAGATTGCATTGTAAGCAGTCTTACCCTTCTATGTTAGAAGAAGCTCATTCTTGATTTAACAACAACAAAAAAAAAATTCTGTTTTTGCAATGTTGAGGACAGAAGCGTTCTACCTCTGAGCTACCTCCTTAGCCCTGGGATCTGCTTAACCCATTTAGAGGAAAATTCATGTAAGTATGTGTGTATTATCATGCATCACAAACCATACATTACAGTACAAGTACAAAAAAGCCAGATACCTTCAGAAGAAAAGCATACCCATCTTATTTTTTCCAATTGCCAATTTGAAACATAATACATGTGTAACATGCTCAGAAAATTCTTCTTCCACCAGTTGTATACAATTTTAGATTTTTACTAGCAATAATCCTAAATATTTTCTCTAGAAACCTCAGATTATATGCTGGTTTCCTTAAGCCATTATGTTAAACAATGTTTTTATAGGATATGATATAAACAGCATATCCTGATATAAAGTAAATGTTCTCAATAAATGTTTACTAAACAAAACAGCAAAGGTCAATTTTTTCAGCACTGATGATAAAAGAACTTGAAAACATTTTTTTCTCTGTTCTATCAGTAGACAGAATGAGTTCATGCTAATAACATGAATATAGATGTCAATTTCATTGTAAACGTCCACTTCACTGGAAAGCAAAATAAAGCTGTCATTAAATGATTTAGAATCAGAGGTAGGTAAAAGGAAATCGGGAAGGAAAAAAAAACTTTAATGCAGTGCCTATCCCAATTAGATATCTTACATACTCATACAATGGGCACATGGAAGCTGCTAACATTCAAGCACTGACTCCTACTTGGGCCCACAAGGTAATTAAAAGCAGAAGGAAAATCTATCCTCATTCTGAGCTTGTTCCCTTTACTTTGGGTCAGACTCCCAGCTTGATTCTGTAAAGACATGGTAATGACTCAAGTACTAACTCTCTAAAAGCTAGTGGTACCTAGCCTAAGGCTGAAGAACAAAGAGTCAGTCCTGAACCTAATCTCACCTTGAATTCCAGAAACAGCAGAATCTGTGGGCCAAACCAATACCCAAATGAGGAAGACTGTCTATGGTGATGAGACTAGACCCTGGGGCAGAAGTAACCATAGGAACCAGACTGATCTCAAGGGATGTCAGCAGTAATGATTTATCAGACCATTTTGCAGGATCAGAATTGAGACTATGTTCAACCAGATTATACCTTAACCAGGACTGTTTTATTTGAGGGGGTGAAGAAAGATAGGGTCATACTGTATGGCCTAGGTTAGCCCAAAACTTGATAATTCTCCTAAGTGATAGAATTATAGGTCTGAGTCACCATGTCTAGCAGGACTGAATACTTCTTACCTTTATCCCAATTCTAAACCCAAAGCTCAAATTAGTACCACAAAGATGGACTTGAGCTCAGTGGATCCTTTAATATGTTTCTCTTGCCAGTATGCATATTGATTAAGTCTCCTTTCTCTTTCTACCATTACTTTTCTCTAATTGGTATATTGGGACAGGTGATGGAACCAGCCTATTATGACTCCCATATTCCAAGGCTTTTTGCTCTAAAACTGCACTTACAATCTTGCTTAATCTCCAACATTGGAATTCCTCAGTTGAGTGTCAGCACTGTCAGTTTTGTGAAGTAATAATTTTGATAATGTATTTAACAAAAAGAACACATACACAACAAGAACACAACTGAGGCTTTTGTAAGTCACTTGGATGATTATGGATAACCATTTTCTAACTAAAGAATGCCAAGTCCTGATTTTTAATCAGTGCATTCCATGTGAACTGTCCCTATCCTATCCAAAAGAAAACTGCAATTACTGTCCACTAGACTTAAAGCACCAACTCACCTAAGGACCTTTAAACACACCTATGGCCTACCTCCCACATGTTATTTTGTATCATCAAGCCTAGAATGGGGTATATTTCTTCCAACTATCTGAATTAAAATGTCTATGAGATATCAGACTACCCCCTTTTTCTCCAAATTTATTTGCACATGTATGTGGGGGGAAGGGGAGGGTCAGGGTCTCTTGCCTCAGTAAATGAAAGCCAGATGCTTGCACTACTTTTTGCATCTGGTTTTACAGGGGTACTGAGGATTCAAACCTGGGCCAGCAGGCTTTGCAAGCAAGCACTTTTAACTGTTGTCACCACTCCAACTCCAGGGAAAGCTGACTTTCTGTAGGTAGAAGGTAGATATGACTGAGGACCATGAGGATCTTGAAAGATAGTCAAAGCTCTATTTCTGTTTGTAGAGCCAACAAGCTAGCCACAGCTTTCATAAAAAAGCTATAATCTTAAAAATAATATTGTCTTAAGGACAATCATGAGATCAGTTGTGGGACCTTGAACATCTACTCAAAAAGGAATTAGTGATGAGGTAACCAAGAAAACTTAAATAGTGTAGTTTTGGAGCTGTGTCTCCTGACTGTAAGAATGTCCCCTTTGTGCTTAAATGTTTTGAGGCTACAGATAGTTTGCTCTCACTAGATCAAAGACTAAAACAAGGGCATCTTCCCACATACACATTCATGAAAGGTCTGCATCTTCCAAAGACCCTGGCTTCACTGTAACATTTACATTATGGTTTTGACACCCCACCTCACCCTTTGTGAGCTTTTGCTAGAGGATCATGGGAAGAAATACCTTAAAAGGGAGAGTAGGTCCACCATGATTTGGAAAGGGGGAAAAGGTCATCACATATCATGAATATGCCATCTACCTT
Organism: Dipus sagitta; assembly: GCA_036346955.1. NCBI lineage: Eukaryota > Metazoa > Chordata > Mammalia > Rodentia > Dipodidae > Dipus > Dipus sagitta. Next base: position 119,221,018 of record CM070774.1, read on the forward strand.
ATAAATATTCACAGAAATGTCTGTAAATCCCACAATATAGAATCCATTGTACTGTGGGGGAAAAAGGGTAGCCTATACCAATCTCTTTAGAAAATTTATTTTTATTAATTTATTTATGAGAGAGAGAGAATGAATGAATATGGGTGCACCAGGTCCTCTAGCCACTGCAAACGAACTCTAGGCACATGTGCCACCATGTGCATCAGGCTTATATGTGGGTCCTAGGGACTCGAATCTGAGTCCTTAGGCTTCACAGGCAAACACCTTACTGCTAAGCCATCCCTCCAGCCCTCCTATCTTTTTATAGTATATTCTTTGCTTTGCTTAAAAGTTTGACTCAAACTGCCTGTCTTGAATGAATTTTCCTTTGAGAAGACAAGAACTAAGAAGTCCTCTCCCATCAACAACCACTTTCTCCTTTTTTTTTTTTTTTAGTTTAGTCTTAGTTTAGTTTAGTGTTAGACTGACATCCAGTTTGAATAATCACAGTACAATCAGTTTTGTCCTACTGGCATGTTGGTGAATTTTTAAGCTGTGTACTAATTGCATGGAGAAAAAAGACCGAGTTAAATGAGCATGTGATTTAAAATTATGTTTAACATTCTGATATACAAATGCAAACCCATTTTATACATTTCCTCAATCAAATTATACTTATTAAGCATTCTACAGTGTGCCAGGTAGGTGTGATGGTTAACTTTGGTTACTGATTTCATTGGATTTGGAAGCACATCTAGGGAATTAATGAAGCACACCTGTGGGTGTCATGACCTCTCCAAAGGTAATTACAGCACGAGGGCTCTGATCTAGTCAGTGGATTAGATCCATAAGAAGATGGCATTATTGGGAAGTAATGAAAATTGGGAAGTACAGCCCCATTGAAAAAAGTAGGTCACAGGGTTATATTGTCATTGGGGTTATATCTTGTCCTGACTTCCTGAATTCTCCCCTTCTCTCGGCCCCCTCCCCACTCCACATGGCAAACAGCTCTCTTCTGTTACAGGTTTCTGCTGCCATAATACCAAGACCAAATATCTTAGGCCATGAGACCATAAATTCAACTCTCTGAAACCATAAGCTAAAATAAGTCTTTCTTCCCTTAAGTCATTTCTATCAGGTATTTAACTATAGTGACATAAAAAGTAAATAATACACTAAGATTCTAAGTATAAGAACCCAGCAAGAAACAGGATTCAAGTCTGAGCTCCATGGTAGGTGTTTTCCACTAGTTAAGCCAAATAAATACCAATACTAGTACAAACATTATGTGTTTTTGTTTCCCACACCACCCTCCCAAGGTAGGGTTTCACTCTAGCCCAGGCTGACATGGAATACACTATATAATCTCAGGGTGGTCTCGAACTCAACAGTGATCCTCCTACCACTGCCTCCTCAGCACTAGGATTAAAGGCATGCATCACCATATAATTATATAAATATATGTAATAAAGAGAAATAAGACTAGGAAAAGTTAGAAAACATCTGGAGGATGTAATATACCTGTTTTTAATAAAGGCAGTCACAGAAGGTCTCCAATGAGTAACATTGAGAAAGGACACATTAAGACTCAAGGAAGGAGAATAAATAGCACATCTAAGGTCCTAGACTGGCCTCATACTCATGGTGATCCTCCTACTTCAGCCTCCCAAGTGCTGGAACTAAAGACATGCAGCACCATGCCTGGTTTCATTAAACTTTTGTTTGTTTGCTTATTTGAGAACAGAAAGACAGAGAGAGAAAGAGGCAGATAGAGAGTGAGTGAGAATGGGCATACCAGGGCCTCCAGCCCACTGCAAACAAACTCCAGATGCATGTGCCACCTTGTGCATATGGCTTACATGGGTCCTGGGGAATGAAGCCTCGAACCTGGGTCCTTAGGCTTCACAGGCAAGTGCTTAACTGCTAAGCCATCTCTCCAGCCCCCTCATTTAACATTTTAATCAAAGTTCTAACAATAAACATTTTTTTGTTTGTTTTTCGAGGTAGTGTCTCACTCTGGCCCAGGCTGACTTAGAATTCACTATGTAGTCTCAGGCTGGCCTTGAACTCACTGTGATCCTCCTACCTCTCCCTCCCGAGTACTGGGATTACAGTTGTGTGCCACCATATAAGGCCAAAAATAAAATTTTTAAACACTTGAATAAAAAGTTAAAGGTAGAATAAATAAAAAGGAAGTGTGAAAGAGTAACCAATGATTTTATTTTAAACTCATTTTACATAGATCACTTAAAAAATATTTTTATTTACTATGTATTTGCACAACAAAAATGAAAAAGAGAGTGAGTGAGAAACTGGCACACCAGTACCTCCCACCACTGCAAATTCCAGATGCATGCACCACTATGCGCATCTGGCATTATGTGGGTACTGGGAAACTAAACTCAGGCCGCCAGGCCTTGCAAGCAAGTGCCCTTAACCATCGAGCTATCTTTCCAGCCCAGTGATAAATAATTTAAAAGAGAATTTTTAAAAATCTCAATAATAAAAAAGTTTATGTCAAAATAGGGTACCTAAAAAGTAAAAAGTACTCAACCTGTATATCCATTAACATAGATGGCAACTCCACTAAATATTGCAGATGAAGTCCCATCCTTCTGCATAGCAGCATCTGATCGAAACTGCTCCTCCAATTTCTGGACCTTGGCAGCCATGTACCCTCCCTAGAATTAAAGAAAAGGTTAGCCAATCACAAAAGTTAGACTTTCTTCCTCCCACCCCCACCTTTTAAAAAACAACTTAGTTTAAATAAATGAATGAATAAGTAGTAAATGACCTTATTCCATGCTGGTGGCCAGGGTAAAATGACATATTAAAAATGAGCCACAAGTTAAAGACAATAAAACAGGTAGAATCAAGAAAAACTTTTTCTTTTGTCAACCCATTTTTAATCAATAAAATCATCACATTTTTATGTAAATCACTTTAAAAAGAGAAAAAATGTAACCCAATAATGAATTTACTATCATAAAATACTGTGAGCAAGTTAACATCAAAGTTTAAACTAGACAGAAATTTGATAAGTGGTCTAGCATATTTTAGGGCAGAACCCACTGTCTCCTATCCAGGAAGCTTGAGATGAACTGAAGCATATGGACGAAACAGCAGATGTCTATAAACGAGGTAAAAAACAATGAGTAATTAATTCAGTGGTTAAAGCCTAGGTTCCCTAACTTTCATTAGGTAACTTCAATTTAAAAAATGAATATAAAGAATGATCACTTAAAACACTTGGGCAGATTTAAGAGTTCAGTCTCATGTTTTGTAAACCTTGAACTTATTAGGTATGCTTTGAATTATTGGATTTATAAGTGTGCCAGGAAATGTGGCACAGAGTGGTACATATTTTCCAAAATGCAAATAATTTCATTGTTTTTATTGATTGTTAAAGTATTCTATGCTCATTTTACACACACACACACACACACACACACACACACATATATTTTCAGAAAAGACAGGATGTAAAATGATAATTAAAATTGGTATAATCCAATTCATTAACAATTAGGATCACATATAATATTCTTTTGTGACCCATTCTTAGTCATGGTTATCTCTCCAGATTAAGATAAGAAATATTTCTATAATGACTGCACAGTATTTTAGTATATACATGATTATCTGACCAATCCTCTATCACTAGTTATGTATGTCTTTTTCCTATTTCTCAACACTAATAGCAATGCTGATATAAGGCCATCATACAATACATCTTTGTGTACAAGCGTATTTATTTCCTCAGGATAAAATTCCTGACAGTCTAGTTGAAGGGTTAGAGTTTATGAACACTGTAAGGTTTTCTTTTCTTTTCTTTTCTTTTTTTTTTTTTGGTTTTTTGAGGTAGGGTCTCACTCTAACCCAGGCTGACCTGGAATTCACTATGGAGCCTCAGGGTGGCCTCGAACTCACGGCAATCCTCCTACCTCTGCCTCCTGAGTGCTGGGATTAAAGGCGTGCGCCACCAGGCCCGGCTAAGGTTTTCAATACATTGTGAAAACACAAGGAGTTGGTGTATAAAGTGATCTATAATTTACAACTTAATCCACATAGTAAACTAAAATTATGAAAAACATCAACAGTTAAATATTTTTATTCTTTAAAACACACCCATTTGTCCCAGCCATCATTTTCAGCTCGCTTCCTCCATCCACCTCGTCTCATGGTGGAGCTTCTGTATTGAAGGGGAAAAAAAAATACATCAATTTTATAACAATGTATTCCTGATTGATGCTTTATTTCAATATCAAGAAACATGAGAAATTAAAATATATTCAAACATTCAGCTGAAAAGTGCCAAAAGCATGAATCCACGTTAACTTTTGTAAAATGTATCATTAAAAAGTGAAATTGGTCCACATAAAGCCTTCTGTGGTAGTTTGAATGGGTGACCCCCCCAATATTAAGTAATAAATAATTAAATATTAAATTATTAAAGATTGTAATTTAGATCTGCAGCATCCTGGCTGAATGAGGTGCCACTGTGGGTTGATCTTAGGGTCCCTAGCCCTAAGGTGGATCTGAATTCCAACCTAAGATATCCAAAGTACCTAGTTTGGAGAATCATCTCAGCAACCTGAGGCTGTCTACTACAGAATTAGTACCAAGGAGTATGCTGAGATGAATCTGACCATGTGGATTTTGGAACTTTCGTTTTAGAGGAACTGTCATAGACTTGGTACTTGCTACTGAAGATGTCTTCTGGAGTGGCATGTCAAGTATTATGGACTATTCTAATGAGAATTTGAAAATGCTAAGTGCAGAGAGAATTGTATTTGGAGGCTTGTCTTATGATTTTTTTTCTAAGGGAAAGCAAAGATTGCAGAGAACTTTGTTGGAACTGGGCTACTGGCATAAGGGCTGGCTGCACTCTGTTGCCCACGCGTAGACATTCAACATTCAATTTCTAATGGACTGATGTGCTTGGCTAAAGATATAAGACTGAGAGATTTAAGATTTTAAGTTGGAAAAATTCAAGCAAGTTTAAAATTACTGGCACAGAGACTGGTTTTAGGTTACTAAAGCTGCTATTGTCAAACAATCTTAAGCAATCTTAAGGAAGATGGCCCAACTGCTATACACTGAAACAATGGAGAGGATGCCTGAGGAAAAACTATGGTAGACATGCAGACTCTTGGAAAAGATTTGACTGGGAAAGGAATCTGCTCTTCAACGTCCCCAAGTTAAGAAAATGGCTGTGTCCTACACACCTGGTATTGGTTTCAGAGGCATGAAAAATGAGTGAAGTGGTCATGAAGTGCATATGGTCCCAGAAGACAATGCTGAGATGTGACAGGAGGTAGAGTGTAATGCCCCTTACAGGCTGGAAAAGCCACAGGAAGATGGACCATGGTTTGCATGGAGATCCAAAGATGTTTTAGATGTACCAGGACTGTGCAAGGGCTACCATGGAGGCTGCTGGCTAGGGATGGAAGTTTTCCCTGGCTATTTAGCCCAGCTGGAGGGGCAAAATTGGAAGATCCAGAGACTGTCAGCCACTGCTTTAACTGCAAAAGTTTGATGTTTGCTTGATGGTTATTGAGTTTGCACTGTTCCAGTCTTTCCTTGGTATGCCTTATAACAGCTGAAAATGTTTACTCTGTGCCTTTATATGTTCAAAGTATATAATTTGTTTTGATTTTACAGGACTCATAACCAAGAGACAATCTTTGGTTTTTAATATACCTTATTTATTTGAGAGAGAAAGAGGGGGAGAGAGAGAATGGGCACGCCAGGGCCTGTAGCCACTACAAACGAACTCCAGATGCATGTGCCACCTTGTACATCTGGCTTAGGTGGGACTTGGGGAATCAAACCAGGGTCCTGCAGCTTTGCAGGCAAATGCCTTAACAGCTAAGCCATCTTCTCCAGCCCCCAAAAGACAATCTTAAATCTCAGATGAGACTTAGAACTTTGGGAACTATCTTAAGTCAGTAAAGACCAAGAGACCTTTGAAGTTGGACTGAATACAATTTACAGTATAGATGGCTATGAATCTATTGGGGACCAGAGACAGAATGTGGTAGTTTGAATGATGATCCACAATATATTCAAGATTTTATTAAAGACTGTAATTTAGATCTGCAGCCTCCTGGCTAGAGGAGGTATCACTGTGGGTTATTTTAGGGTCCAGTCCTAAGGCAGATCTGAAGTCCAACCTCAGATATGCAAAGTGGGGCTGGAAAGATAGCTTAGCAGTTACGGCGCTTATCTAAGACACGTAAAGTGGCTTGTTTGGAGGTTCATTTCAGCAACCTAAGGCTTCCCCTAAAAGCAAATAAGTACTTTTCAATGGGAGGAGAGGAACTATGCAGTTATTCTAAAATCTGATTTACAAAAACATCAAATCTAGCTAATACCACTTGCTAACCACTGATTAGTAAAACAATCTAATATAGCATCTCCTTTCATTAATTGGCCCATAATATTCTTAGACCGCCATTTTATGCTATTAGATACTCATGAAGGCACAGTATAATATACCTATTCTGCAAAAAGTCTGAAAATTAGTCAGAACAAATACAGCATACTGATAACAAACTGTTAGATCTGGCATTTTTCCTTAAGGCAACAATCAACTATACTGAAAACCACTAAGATGACCATGACCATCTCACCAGTCAGGCTTATTGGCTAGCAATACAGAAAGTCAGTCTTAACTCAAAATAGGAACTAAATGAATCCTTGTAAAGTCAAAATCTTCTAGCTAGCCATACGATGTGAGATGACTACCTTATCCTTTACAAAATTAATAGAACCTCTATGATAGGTCAGGATAAAATGGAGTCACCCACGATGGCAGGAGGACAGACAGCAGGAGGGCGACAGAGGAGTCATCCACATTCCTCAAGAAGTTGTCCAGCCATTATCCCTCCCCTGCCTAACAAGCTCCAGGTCTAGATTTACTGACCCCCTATCTCTCAGTGGGTCACTTCTGGTCTCACTCTATGGCTAATGTAAAGAACAGAGATTTACTGCCCCCCAAAAGAAATTCCTTCCCTTCCTTACCTTCTCCCAACTGAAGAGCCTATAAAGCCCACTATCTGTAATCCAAACTGACTGCTCCACTCTTGAGAATCAGTCCTGGCAGCTCATGTTTTTCCCCAAATAAAAACTTCCATCTTTGCCTCAGAGTGGTCTCCATGGTTCCTGGTCACTCCTGAACCTTACACTCTATATGGAGATATTTTCCTTCTAATAACTATATGTTTATATAAAATGATTACTGTATGAAGCTTATGTCACCAAAGTCAAATTAGCTTTGACAATTTATAAAAATCTCTCATTTAATAACTAAAGCATGACACTTCATCCACACACATTAGCAGATACTTTGAAATACTTGTTTTTGAAATACAGTAGGATTTGGTTTCTCTGTGCTGAAATTTGAGATTAATAACAAGTTGTACTATACACATAATAATCTAAAAGATATGCAGAGATAACTGCCAAACTGTTCAATGTATTCATTATCAAGCCCCAGAAATACCATTATATTTTCTCTTTAATACTTTTCAAGTGGCTCAGCCCCTAAAGATTTCTTCCCTATTTTAGAATCTAAGAAATACACTAATACAAAATTTCTGACCTAAAATAAACTGAATTCATATACCTGCTCTTACAAGTGGGATTCGAGAGTTCTGGACATTATATGCTAAGGATGCATACTCAAAATAATTAAATGTTAACATTCGTTTGCTAAAGGAAAGCAAATCTTGGCTATCACTTCTCGGGCCTTATGTACCTTTTTTTAAGACAGAGCCTCTCACTGGCCAGATTGGCTGAATACCATACTCCAGTGATCTGCTTTCCCCCACCACTCCCGTGCTCAGATTATAAACATGGACTACCATTCTTAGCTTTCTTATTTTTTCCCCCTTTTTGTTGTTGCTAGTGTTTTTGTTTTTGTTGGTGTTGTTGTTTGAGGCAGGGTCTCACTTTTAGCCCAGACTTACCTGTAAGTCACTCTGTAGTCCTAGCCTGAGCTCATACTCACCACGATCCTATTTCAGCCTCCTGACTGCTGGAACTAAAGATGTGTATCACCACGCCTGGGTTCGTCAGCTTTTTTTTAAAATATGTGTTCTGAGGATTGAACTCTGTCTTATACTTGCCAATAAAGCTATCTCCCTAGTCCCATAAATTATATTTTTAAAGTTAAAAGACAGGCATGGTGATACATGCCTGTAATCCTAGTACTTATGAAGTGGAGGGAGGGAGACCAGGAGTTTGGGGCCAACCTGGGCTTTATAAGACCCTATCTCAAAAAAAATTTTTTTTAATTTATTTGCACAATCATTTAAAGAGCACCTTAGGATCTTCAAGGTTCCTACCACAAAGACCAGGATGAAAACCCTTACTGACAGAGCAGTCAGGGCAGACAACTATTAAACAGGGTTGGCTATTAGGGCTATGAATATGGCTCAGTGATACAGTGCTTGCCTAGCTGTGGACTTGATGCCCAAGACTGGGAAAAGGAAGAAGGGAGAGAGGTGGGGAGGGAGGGAATAGAAAAGAAGAAGAAAAGGGAAGGAGGGAGGGAGGGAAGGAAGGAAAGAGAAAGGTGGAAGAAACAGGAAGGAAGGGAGGAAGGGATTAGCATTAAATACTAAACCATACCTTTTTAAAAATTTATTCACTTGAGAGCAAGAGAGAGAGTGGGAGAGAGAAAGAGAATGGGCACTTCAAGGCCTCCAGCCACTACAAACTCCAGACACATGCACCATATGCATCTGGCTTATGTGTAGGTCCTGGGGAGTCAAACCTGGATCCTTTGGCTTTGCAGGCAAGAAACTTAACCACTAAGCTCTCTCTCCAGCTCATACCTTTTAAAAAAAATTTCTTGAAGGCATAAATGGTCCAGCAAATAGTCAAAATTATTGGATTGGTCAAGAATCACAGAACGACAAAAATCTACAGAGGAACTCTGCTACTTCTTTTTGTTTGTTTGTTTGTTTGTTTGTTTGTTTTGTTTTTGTTTTTCGAGGTAGGGTCTCACTCTGGCCCAGGCTGACCTGGAATTCACTATGTAGTCTCAGGGTGGCCTCGAACTCACATTGATCCTCCTACCTCTGCCTCCCAAGTGCTGGGATTAAAGGCGTGCGCCACCACGCCCAGCTAACTCTGCTACTTCTGCTCAAAAAGGAATTCTTTACTCTCTGCAGAATCTTGTTAATCTAGAGGAATGGCTTAAAGAATGAGCCATGCCTTTGTTTAAGCACAGTGCTAAGAAAATGAGAAGTGGGGTCCAAAAGTCTTCCAAGAAAATCTGATCTGTATATCTGGGGATTAGGAACCAAGAAGTAACAATGAATTAGAAGCAAGCACACCAAACTTTGCAAAAATCAGATTCTGCCTTCCATTAATTTCTGACAGAAACAAATATAAATCCACTATGATAACATCATAATCCTCACATATTTCTACAACTAATTTTACAAATAGAAAATCTGGAAGCCTGGTGTGGTGGTGCACGGCCTTTAATCCCAGCACTTGGGAGGCAAAGGTAGGAGGATCGCCTTAAATTCAAGGCCACCCTGAGACTACATAGTGAATTCTTGATCAGTCTAGACCAGAGTGAAACCCTACCTCGAAAAACTACAAAAACTGGGACCCAAAATCATAAATTATACAAGAACCAGCAATAACAACAGAATCACAGCTCTACAGAGACTTTGGATACTTAATTTAACAGAATTTAACCATGCACTTTTCAAGGAGATAAAAAGACAAAGAAGTTGGAAAAAATTTCCAACCTAAAAAGAAAGGAGCAGACAGGTGTGGTAGCTCATGCTTGTAATCCCAGTACTCAGGAGGCTCAGGCAGGAGGATCACCACAAATTCATTGCCAGCCTGGGCCACACAGTGAGTTCCAGGCCAGCCTGGGCTAAGAACTATGAACACAAAGCAAGCAAATACTAGCACTACAAACGAACTCAAGGGGAGATTTCTAGCAGCATGGGCAATGGGGATGTCCTCAAATAAAAAGCTACGAATGGGTAGCTCACCACCTGCAACCTCAACTATAAAGCCATACAAAGGAAGATGCAGTTTATCAATGCTTCTCTTCAAGTTGATATAATACTGTTCCTGTGTCACTGAGGCCAACATGCACCTCCTTTCAGATACACAAAACAGAATAGAAATATTTAAAATATGCTATCTATAAAATTGCCATTGATCTTGTATCTAATAGGTAGTCAATGCTTATTGAGGAAAGACTGTAAACTTACATATAGGCTATGTTATAAAGCATGATAACAATGGAAACAACAGTATGTTCCAAACACACTGTATCCCAATATATCAGTATTTGAAAAGGTACTCTGAATAGTTCATCTCATCGACCTTTTGTTTCTCTCATTTTAAAACACTTTCCCAAAAGTTCACAATCAAATTCTGTGCTAACAGTTTAACAGGCAGCACTAATTATCAACAACCCTCGCCAAAAGTGGTACAGACTAAACTGGCAAGTAACATTTCCATTGCTAAAAAGAACCACACAACAGATGACATTAGCTACAAATCATTTACAGGGTTGCTAATACAGTGCAATCAGGAAGGAGCTGAAGTAAAACCCTATTCTTGGAAACTGATGTGTCAAGATATAAAGGCATAAATTCCTGCTAACCATTAAAGAGCATCAAAAAGAAAGTGGCTAGGCAATGCCTCGGCAGCCCTATTTACAGAAAATTCTCCACTCTAGGTGACTGATGTTTTTATTTAAATGGGGCTTTCTCTAAAGGGAGGAGGGCAATGAATCATTATACTACAAACTTGACAGAAATATCCCTCAGAAATAATGCACTCCCTGTTTTCATCCTCTGTTCCAAGCAACCTTTTGAATTATAATGTGTCCTTCTTACTAAGCCTACTCATTAAGCAGCAATGACCCTGTATTGACAAGCCATCCAATCATCCAACTAGGCTTGTAAATAAAAATTGCTTTCTTGTTTCCAGAGGTACCTCTTGCAGACTGAGTTTCCAAGCAAATTCCTCAGTGCTTGATGACCTTGCGGAACGTAGTAAAAGATTTCTAAAACTATAATACATAACCTAAAATAACCTACTCACTTCTTATCCAGCAACATCAAGAGAAGCAGCCAACAATGAGTCTCAGAAAGTTGAAAACTCAGTATGTAAAAAATACCCTCACCTCTAGCGTTCAGCCTTCAAGAAGCATTAGGTCTATTACAGCAATCTACCCTGACAGTTCAGAGTGAAATCAAATTAGGCCACAGACTTAGAAACCTTCTAAAAGCAACCATACAGTAGATACCATTGTTACCTGAAACAAATAACTAGCCTCTATGACAGAAGGGAATGCACAGATTTTGTGACAAACGACCTGGGCTGAAACCTCAGTTCAAGGACTGACACTAGATAAGTAAAACAGCACTGGGCCTGACATCTCTTCACCTGTAACATAAGGGGATTGGCTGACTGGCTCTTAGAAGATCCCCTTATGGGGCCACAAATGGGTATAAGGGAGCTGTGACAGGAGGAAAGATCTAAAGACACACATAGAAAACAAGAGTCAGGCATGGTGGCTGTTGCAGTCAGGTTTGCATTACTGGCAGAAAACACTGGACCAAAAACAGCTTGAGGGGGAGAAGGGGATGGGGGTTATTTTGGCTTGCTTGAGGAGAAGTTCCATGATGGCAGGGGAAAAAGACAACATAAGCAGAAGGTGGACATAGCAACAGGAGAGTGTGCCAAACACTGGCAAGGGGACACGGGCTATAATACCAATAATACACTGCCTCCAGGAGGTGTTAATTCCTAAGTCTCCATCAGCTGGGAACCTAGCATTCAGAATACCTAAGCTTGTGGGGGACACCTGAATCAAACCACCACATTCTGCCCCTGGCCCCCATAAAGTGATAACCATCCATGATGTAAAATACAATGCATTCAGCCCAACTTTAAAAGTCCCTGTGGTTTTTAATCAATCCCAATGATGTTCAAACATCCCCAGAGTCCAAGATCTTTTAACTGGGCCCAATACAAAAAAAAAAAAAAAAAAAAAAAAAAAGGAAACACACAAACAACCCATAAGGGCACACAATAAACAGTCACAATGCAGAAGATGACATTGGACATAGCAAAGAAATAATCAAGCAATACATGATTCAAACAGGACAAACACCAAACTCTGTAGCTCCGAGTCCAACAACTTTAGCAAGAGACAAGTCTCCAAGTCCAATAATTCTAACTAGCAACAAGTCCCTGGAGTTCCAATTCTACTCCTCCAGCTAGGCTACTCACAGTCCTGAAAAACTTCATCAGGGTCTACAGTTCTCCTTAGCAGCCATCTGGTGGTCCCAGCATCTCTACTGGGTCTCTACTGCAACCCACAATCCATCCTCATGGCTCCATTGGGTCTCCATGCAGGCATCCAGTAAACCTGCTACACACTGGCCATTTCCAAAACACAAGACCATGTTACAATCTCAATGACCTCTCTTTCCTGCATTTTTTTTTTTCTGGTTTTTTTTTTTTTTTTTTGGTTTTTCGAGGTAGGGTCTCACTCTAGCCCAGGCTGACCTGGAATTCACTATGGAGTCTCAGGGTGGCCTCGAACTCACGGCGATCCTCCTACCTCTGCCTCCCGAGTGCTGGGATTAAAGGCGTGCGCCACCACGCCCGGCTCTTTCCTGCATTTCTTATACTCCATAATACCAGGTAGAGTGCCAATTTGTTAATCCAGTGGGGGAATAAAGCAGACTCTGAGGAACAGGACACCTTCAGGATTCAGGCCCCTTCAAGAGTCTATATTCTTTCTGTTGTCCCAATGCAGGTCAGCTGGCCCAATCTCAATAGCTGTAATCTCTCAATTGCAGCTGAATGGGCAGAAGTTCCAGCAGAAAGATTTCATTTTTTTCTGTACCATATCCCTCTACTCACACCAATTTCTATACAACGCAACCCTGCACAAATCCTCAGGACACGGGCATAACAGCAAGCCTCTCACACAAACTGCTTCTAGCCCAGTCCAGGCAAAGCTCTTTCTCACCCTCATAAACCAAACCTCACAGTCCTTAGTTCTTACTGCAGTCAGGTCTTTCAACTCAGACCAGAATAGTTCATCAAGCTGTACTTACAGCACTGCAAGGTGTCTCTTAGATCAAGATTTCAAATTCATCCACAATGCCACACAGGTTTCAAGCATCAATGACCCCAGTCTCTGTACCAACTTTACTGTTGCAGTCAGGTTTGCATTGCTGGCAGAAAACACTAGACCAAGAGCAGCTTGAGAGGGAAAAGGGGGTTTATTTTGGCTTACAGACTTGAGGGGATGCTCCATCATGGCAGGGGAAAACGATGGTATGAGCAGAGGGTGGACATCAGCTCCTGGCCAACATCAGACAGACAATAGCAACAGGAGAGTGTGTCAAACACTGTCAAGGGGAAAGGGGCTATAATACCCATAAGCCTGCCTCCAACAATACACTGCCTCTAGGAGGTATTAATTCCAAAATCTCCATCAGCTGGGAACCTAGCATTCAGAACACCTAAGTTTATGGGGGACACCTGAATCAAACCACTAAAGTGGCCCACACCTTTAATGCCAGCATTCAGGAGACAAAGGTAGGAGGTAGGAGAATCACCATGAGTTTGGGGCCAGTCTAGAATTAGAGTGAGGGCCAGTTCAGCCTGGGCTAGAATGATATCCCACCTCAAAAACAAGAAAAAATAGCAAACAAGGAAAGTTCCACACACTAACACACATAATTTTAGCAGCCCTCTTATAAGTTTTAGATTTGGGGGTCTAAATAAGATTCTTATCAAAGGGAAAGCTTAGGAATGATTAATGTGAAAATAATGAAATTCTTAAAAGTCTAAAAACCTCTTGGTTTCTTTTGTTTCCCTACATAACTACAAAAGGGCCTACTAGAAATGCTTCAACCCTTGAAAGGTTGGCAAGCTTTTAAAACCTCACCTAGAAGCTAAAACTCAAGCAAACATTTAAAGACCAACCAAAGTAATGACTGTCAATGCAGCCAAGCCTAGCTGTCAACATGCAATAATGGCTAGCCAGGTGAGACAAATGAGAGCACAGCTGGGGGTCTGAAATGATTACAAAACTTAAGACCTCCTGGTTTTCAGCATTCTCAGTTAACAAGGACATTCCAAACTCTAGGAGTCTCATTCTAAGGACACTTGTATTTGAAATGTAACAGGATTACTTAAGCATGTTTGTTCCCTTTTGCTGGAGATGTAACAGTTCAGTCTGGATTCCAACGTGCATTTGAAGAATCCAGTCAATTCCCTTTAAAAAGCTTCCTTTTTGTCTGCTTCCCTGCAATGATCAGAGGATACTATTTGTTTTTGAAACAGGGTCTTACTCTGTAGCTCAGGCTGGCCTTGAACTCTTGGCAATCCTCCTGCGTCAATTTACTAAGTGCTGGGCATGAGCCACTACATTCAGCTATGGATCTTACTACTTAACTAGGAAATTAGGTACATTAACAGGAGCAATCATTTTCATGAAAAGGTAGTTTTCTACCTACTTATGAAAAAGAACTAGTAACACTGAATTGTAAACAGTTCATCAACCACCAGCAAAACTCCCCCAAAACACAGAAAATGTCCAAATACATCTTGGTCATTATTAATCTATTGGTTACAATTTCGTAACTCTGAAGTGCACTATTAATACAAGAAACTGAAGTGTGGTGTAGCAGACAGCTTCAGGTTCGCTGAGATGAACTTATTGAAGCTTACAGATCCAGGGAAAGTTCCATAATGGCAGAAGAAGCTGGCCTGATTTCACAGGACCAAGCAGAGAGAGAGAAGCACATGCCTAAAAGCCAAAAGCCACAGCACACTTCAGGAACTCCTGCTAGGCACACTTTGCATATCTTTAGATTGAAATCTGAAACCCACCACCACACCTTAAGATCCACCCAGTGACACTGCCTCCAGCCAGGTGGTTGCAGATGCAAACTACAAACAAATAAACTGAATATATTGGGGGCCATCTATTCTATTCAAACCACCACATGTGGTGACCCACACCTGTAATCTCAACACTCACAAGGCTTCAGCAGAAGAACTGTTGCCGGCTTGAGGCTATCCTGAACTTAGTATATTCCAGGCCAGCCTAGACACTGTCAGAGAGGGGAGGGATTACCTAAAATGAGCTACAGTAAGATTTTTAAGTGAGAGGGGGACAATCTGTGCAAAGGAAGGACATTAATGACAGCACAAGAGGAAGGGCAGAAGGGAGGATGAACAAGAACAAAGTACAATGATATATATCAAAATATCATAATAAAACCAATTATTTTGTACGTTAACTAACTAAAAAAGCTAATTAAAATTTCAAAAGTTAAAACTGCACAGCCATGCATGGTGATGTATACGTTTAATCCCAACACTCAGGAGGCAGAGGTAGGAGGATTGCTGTAAGTTTCAGGTCACCCTGAGACTACATAGTGAGTTCCAGGTTAGCCTGAGCTACCTACCTACCTTGGGGGGGGGGGGAGAAAGGACATGTATTAAAGGACATAGCAGTGAAAGGACAATCCACAGAACAGAAAATATTTGCAAAACACACATCCAGTGAGGGGTTAACATATATACTTTTTTGGTTTTTTGAGGTAGGGTCTCACTCTAGGCCAGGCTGACCTGGAATTTACTATGTAGTCTCAGGATGATGGCCTTGAACTCATGGCGAGCCTCCTGCATCTGCCTCCCAAGTGCTGGGATTAAAGGCGTGCGCCACCATGCCCGGCTTAATTTTTTTTAATTTGAGAGAAAAAAAGAGTATGGGCACATCAGGGCCTCCTACCACTGCAAATCAGATGTATGTACCGGATGCTTTACGTGGGTGCTAGGGAATCAAACCTGGGTCATCAAACTTTACAAGCAAGCACCTTTAACCACTGAGCAATCCCTCCATCCCTGAAATATAGATTTTTAAATCTCTTATATTTTAACATTTAAGGAAAAAAAACATCAAATTAAAAATGAGTAACAGGCCATGCGTGGTGGCACATGCCTTTAATCCCAGTACTCGGGAGGCAGAGGTAGGAGGATTGCCATGAGTTCAAGGCCACCCTGAGAATACATAGTGAATTCCAGGTCAGCCTGAGCTATAACGAGACCCTACCTCGAAAAACCAAAAAAAAAAAAAAATTAATAACAGAATAAGCAAAGGAAAATGAAAACATTCTTAACATTACCATCCTCTATGTACAAGGAGGAACCTAATTACTTTCAAATGGATAGCTATTTTGAGGGTGCTAGGGATTGAACTCACATCCTGGTATATGCTAGGCAAGTGCTTTATTATTGATAAACAAGGGCTGAGAGTGTATTGAGATACACTCTCAGCCCTTGGGCTTTTTTTATTTTGTTTTGTTTTGTTTTGTTTTGTTTTGTTTGGAGAGGGGAGAGAGAGAAGATAGAATGGGCACACAAGGGCCTCCAGCCACTGTAAATGCACTCCAGATGTATGCACAATCTAGTGTATTTGGCTTACGTGGGTACTGGAGAAATCAGACCTGGGTCCTTAGGCTTCACAGGCAAATGCCTTAATCACTACTAACCCATCTCTCCAGCCCCACGCCTGACTTTTTTTTTAACTTTTTTTTATTGATAACGTCCATAATTACCAACAATAAACCATAATTCCCCCCCACCTTTCCCCTTCACAAGTCTGCTCTCCATCATATCCCCTCCCTCTCTCCATTAGTCTCTCTTATTTTTGATGTCATCATCTTTTCCTCCTATTATAAGGGAGCCCTTGGTTTTTTGAGACAAGATGTCACTATATGTCCCAGGTGGCCAAGAACTCCTGAGCCTCTATTTCATGAGTGCTGGGATGGCTACTAAATTAAAAGAGGAAAAATGAAGAAGATGGAAGACATTGAAACCTTACGTGCACTACTGTTGGGAATATAAAATGACACATTTGCTGTGGAAAAGAACATGGCACAAGTTCAAAGAATTAGAGTGGAATTATCATAGGATCTGCAATTCCACTTCTGGGTATATATGCACAAAGAACTCAAAATAGGGACATAAGCAGATATTTATCTGACCACCCATATTCACAGCATCATTAATAGCACCCATAAGCCAAATACTGTATGATTCCACTCTTATCAGATACTTCAAGTTAAATTCAAAGACAGAAAGTAGAATGGGGGTGATAACAATGGGAAGCATCTCCAGCAAAATGAAGGGGTTCTGGGGATTCATGGTGGAGATGGCTATTGCATCACAATGTGAATGTACTTAGTGCAACTAAATTCATACTTAAAAATGGTCAAAATGTCAGGTTCTTGTTATATGCATTTAACCACAATTAAAAACAAATAGGACTTCTGAAGCTGGAAACACTCCACAGGCAGTTAAGATCAGACTGGCAAATAGGGGGCAATAAGCTGACCTTTGCAAGAAATCTGCAGCTAGTGCCTATGATAATGTTCTAGGAATCAGGACCAGCAGGAGTCCAAATGCAAAAGCAATGTACAAGTACCACTACTGCCCTTGTGATTACATAAATGGAGTACAAACCCACAGGCCTAAAGCTTAATGTATCCTCCAACATGATCTTACTCTGTCCTTAAGTGGTTAACAACTTCTGCGTATCATTTTGAAAGAAGTTGTTTTGACTCAACCAGAGAGATGGTCAATTGTCTAAGGCTATAGTTTTCAGATTGAAACTTGAAGAGCAGTACAAACAGTCATCAATTTCAAACCCAGGTAAGCACAACACTCTTTCTGGCCCATCTACATGCTACAACCAGGCTTTGACTCTGAAGTGACTCTAAGTTATTTAAAACAAAACCAAAAATCACACAGCCAGGAGCAGGCTCTTGTAACAATTTTGCAAAAGCACAAATACTAGCTTTAGTTTCTTTACTTGCTTTTAGGGATTCGAAACTAAAACAACAGTTCCATTCTTAGAGCAGGGTTACATGTAAGATACATTATGAAAACATACAGAAACACAAGTCTGAACAAAGTGCTTGCCAGGCAGGCATGACAAAGGGAGCTCAGGGATCCCAACAGTGTGGAGACAGAAAGAAAGGGGCAAGCTGGCTAGACTGACTAGCCAAATTTTAGCTAAATTCTAATGAAGTTCAATTTAAAGACCCTGCCTCAGTAACAAGAGTGGAGAACAATCAAGGAAGACATCCTACATCAACCTCTAGCCTCTACACACACACATGCATATGCACCCCCACACACATATGTGAAAATGCATACACAAATGGATAAGGCAAACAAATACAAGTCTAAACTTTTTTAGATCAGGATTTATTCTGGGACCCCTCCCCCCCGTTTTTTTGTTTTTCGAGGTAGGGTCTCACTCTGGTCCAGGCTTACCTGAAATTAACTATGTAGTCTCAGGGTGGCCTCCAACTCCTACCTCTGTTTCCCCAGTGCTGGGATTAAAGGCGTGCACCACCATGCCCAGCTCCCTCCCTCTTTTTCTAAAACATTAATGATTTTCTTCCACTTTCAGTACAGTGAAAAATTTTCCTGTTGACAATTTTTTTCTCCTGCAATAAAATAACTCCTGTGGTAGATGAGCTAGGTGAGATACTTTTTTAGTAGCTGTTTTTGTTTGCTCTGAGTCACTATATAGTTCAGACTGAGGAATTAATGGACTCAAGTCATCTTCCTGCTTCTGCCTCCCAAGCAGCTGGCAGTAGCTGGAACTAACAGGCAGGTGCCAAGGTACCCAGCTGAGATACTATCTTTATTAACACCAAACAGAGCTCAAATAAAAACTAAACCAAAAAGAAAAAATGAAATGGGTCTTTTTGTTGTTGTTGTTTTATTTTTTGAAGACAGGATAGTTCAGCCTGGCCTAGAACCAGGGTTTCTTCTACCTTAGCTCATTAGCCTTTTCTTAAAGACAGCCTAACATCTTTTCTTAGACCACTCCCTCTTATGCTCCTTATTACTGATTTGTGTTCACACAACACACTATCAGGTGGCTAAGTACTCAGTCTTGCTTGATGTTCCTTTTCAAAATTAGTAGTTTTATTTATAAAAGTAATGCCTGGAATTCTCTCTCTCTCTCTCTCTCTCTCCATCTCTCAAAATAAAAAAATAAAAATTAATTTAAAAAACAATGCCTGTTTTGTAGAAAATTAAAAATTTTTAAAGTAGTCAAGGAAAACTGCCAATCTCTCTACCTTCTAAAATATTAACCCATTAATTAAAACTTTTAATTTTCTTCCTTTTAGTGTTCCTAAATTATTCATATCAAAACTTATGTTCTTGGCCAGGTGTTGGTGGTGCACGCCTTTAATCCCAGCACCTGGGAGGCAGGTGAATTGCCGTGAATTCCAGGCCAACCTGGGCTAGAGTGAGTCCCTACATCAAAAAATAAATAAATAAATAAATAAATAATAAACATTTAAACCAACCATTAATAACATCTTATATCTCCGTTGCACCTTTTGTCTTTTTTCGAGGTAGGGTCACATTCTAGGCCAGGCTGATCTGGAATTCACTCTGTAGTTCCAGGCTGGCCTTCAACTCACGGCAATCCTCCTACTCCAGCCTCCTGAGTCCTGGGACTAGAGGCTTCCATGTCTGACTCCCCATAGCACTTTTTTAAAGGGCTCTTTATCTTTCCAACATAACTACAGAATAGGCATGCCAGGGCCAGGGCTGGAGAGATGGCTTATAGGTTAAGGCATTTGTCTGGGAGGCCTAAGAACCCATGTTTATTTAACTCTCCAGGTCCCACACAAGCCAGTGCAAGGTTGCACATGCACACTAGGTGGCAAACCCATCTGGCGTTCAATTGCAGTGGCTAGAGGCCCTGGCCCTCTCTCATTTAAAAAAAAAAAAAAAAAGAATAGGCATGCCAAGTACTATTTCTTTGGATAAAGGTGTCTTCTGGGATAGAAAAGCTCAAATGTTAGATAAGGCTGAATTGTTAGTTGTGGTACAAAATCACACTTATTAATTAAAAAAAAAAAAAGCCAGGCGCGGTAGCACACATCTTTAATCCCAGCACTCGGGAGGCAGAGGTAGGAGAATCGCCATGAGTTCGAGGCCACCCTGAGATAACATAGTGAATTCCAGGTCAGCCTGGACCAGAGTGAGACCCTACCTCGAAAAACCAAAAAATAAAAATAAAAATAAAAATAAACTAATGTTCCCAAATTTCCAATGGAAAAAGTAACAATAAACTGAACTGCTGGAAAAGTAAAACAACTCCACAGAGTTAAACTAGCCTAATACAACTCAATAAAAGAAGATGCTTACTCACCAGGGAATCTAGACTAATCAACAATAGTAGCAGCCATATTTGTAAAAAAAAAATAAATAAAAATAAAAAATTTAAAGTCTTAGGGAGAAAACAGGTCCAACAAGTAAGCTCCATCTAGACTACCTGCAAGTCGTCTGTGTGTGAGAAGTAGACAGAGCCAGCACTGCCGTCATTCCTGATTCATTGCCTTCAACAACTCAGACCTGATGAACTTTTCTGTTAATAGTGTTGAAAATGTGTATCACTCCACATATTCATCCGCTAAAAAAATTCATGAAGATATGTGCCATCTTGTCTAATGTATTTGGATAAACAGACTTTAAAAACAAAAATATTCTGTATCTTTTTTGTACTTTTCAAAAAATGAGATGTAGGTTCGAGGCCACCCTGAGACTACACAGTCAATTCCAGGTCAGCCTGGGCCAGAATGAGACCCTACCTCAAAAAAAAAAAGAGAGAGAGAGAGAGAGAGATAGGGCTGGAGAGCCTGTTTAGTGGTTAAGGTGTTTGCCTGCAAAGCCAAAGGACCCCGGTTCGATTCCCCAGGACCCACGTAAGCCAGATGTACAAGGTGGTGCACATGTCTGGAGTTTGTTTGCAGTGGCTGGACCTCCCCCCCCATTCTCTCTATTTCTCTGCCTCTTCCTCTCTCTCAAATAAACAAAATTTTTAGAAAAAATGACATATACCTGTCCACAATATGTGGCTACACATTAAAATTTAAAGGTTATGGGAGGCCTGCCCTTTGCCAGTGGTTCTTAGGAAGTATTCTCTAAACCCCTGGCATGTGCTGCCTGTTAAACCACCTTTTTATTTAGGGGTAGGGGGGATCGCTAAACCAGTCCAATAGTCCAACAATGTGATTTGTAGTAGGAAATTTGGGTTACATATTAGAAACCTCCTGAAGGGCTGGAAACTTCAGGTCAACCATGACAGCAGTCAATCATATCTAAGTGTTCAAGCCCCAATACAAAATCTGGATACTAGGGCTTCAGCAAGCTTCCCTTATACTGCATGAGCACTACTACACATCAGTGCAAAACAGCTCTACTGGGAGAGAATAAACTAAACAGCCCATGTAGAACCCTTCTGTGCATCCCATGTACCTCTTCCCTTGGCTGGTTTTAAACTGTACCTTTTCACTATAAAAAAGTCCACATGTAAGCACAAAAGCTTTTAGTTCTGTGAGCACATCCAGAGAATTTTAGGGAACCTGAGTGAGAATCCCCAACTTACAGTTGACATTGATGGTGAACATATTCATGGAATAATCCCAATCCTGGCAAACTGTACAGGAAAAAAAATAGCATTGTTTTCCAATATTCATTCTCCTTTCTTTCTTATCTCCTACCCTCTTTTAACAGGCTAGAGTTGGCAACCCTACACTACACTGTCTGAACTCCTTTCATATTAGGAGTAGCCATGTAACAAAATTCTCAAAAGCAATAAGAATATAAACAGAGTATGTACAAATTTATACCGTATTCATTTGTTTCTTCTGAACTGAAAGTTGTCACTTTTAATCAGACTGACTGACCAGCAAGCACCAGTGACTCTCCAGGCTCTGCTGCCTGGACTGCAGTTATAGGTGTACATGGCCACACCTAGCTGTTTAATGTGGGTGCTTGGGAATCAAACTCACAACCAGGCCTTCTTAGGCCCGCATGCTTGAGTGTCCAGTCCAGCTCTCTTACCCACTGAACCATCTCCTCAGCCCCTCACAAATCTTCATATTCAGTGTAACTGCAAGTGAACATACAAGGAGAATGTTTAAGAAGTTCCCAAGACTTCTGGACTCTTCCCTTGCCTTCTGCCAAGGACTCCCTACCATATATTTAAAAAAAAAAAAACCCGGACTGGAGGGATGGCCTAGTGGTTAAGGCATTTGCCTGAAAAGCCAAAGGACCCAGGTTCGATTCTCCAGGACCCACGTTAGCCAGTTGCACAAGGATGTACATGCACCTGGTGTTCGTTGCAGTGGCTGGAGGCCATGGAGCGCCTATTTATCTCACTCTCCCTCTTTCTCTGTCAATTAATAAATAAATAAATAAAAATAAAATATTAAAAACAACCCCCCAAAAAGTCACTTCTTAAAGAAAAGATGCTATATTCTTTACAACACTAAAAATCAAATTCAATAGTTTATTTAGTACAGTATTCCTTTGCTTGGTTTTTCATTTTGTTTCTTTTTTTTTTTTTTTCCCCCCCAAACAGGGTCTCATCAGCCCAGGCTGGTACTGAACTCACCATGTAGTTGAGGATGACCTTAAACTCCTGATCCTCATGCTACCTCCTGAGTGCTAGATTCCAGGTGTATGCCACCATGCTCACAGTGTGCTATATACCTTAGCTAACATGTTCTGAGAAACAGCGAATTCCAAGAGAACATAGTACAATCTATAGACAATCAAAAATAAGATTTTTCTATCAGGCATAAAGGACATGAAAAAGAATATTAGCCTCTAACATCCTAAATCAGAAGTAAAATTCAAAACATCAGTTATTAAAACATTTTACAACTCTAACAGATTATCAACACCTCTAAATCACTTATAGAAATCTTAGTTTTCTCACTCAACAGTAGTAATTTCCTAAATCAAAAAAATATTCAGGCTGGAGAAATGGCTTAATGGTTAAGGCGCTTGCCTGCAAAGCCAAAGGACCCAGGTTCGATTCCCCAGGACCCACATAAGCCAGATGTACAGAGTGGCATATGCATTTGAAGTTCATTTGCAGTGTGCCCATTCTCTTTCTCTCTACCTGTCTCAAATACATAAAAATAAAATATTTTTTTAAAAATTTCCCTTTTATTTATTTGAGAATGACAGACAGAAAGAAAGAGGCAGATAAAGAGAGGGAGGGAGGGAGGAAGGGAGAGAGAGAGAGAGAGAGAGAGAATGGGTGTGCCAGAGCCTCCAGCCACTGCAAACAAACTCCAGATGTGTGGGCCCCTTGCGCATCTGGCTGACGTGGGTCCTGGGGAATCGAGCTTCGAACCAGGGTCCTTAGGCTTCACAGGCAAGCGCCTAACTGCTAAGCCATTTCTCCAGGCAAAAAATAATTTTTTTTTTAAATTCATGAATTTCAAATGTCAAACTTTTCAGACAAAATGACTGAGCTTTTAAAATATCAAAAAGTATCTAGTTTATAACCCAACCTACAATAAAATGCACAATAAAATTCAAATGAGTATCAAACTAGGTTTTAATTTCTCCTTTATTAATAAAAGAAAACATAATTCTCAGGCCTTAGCGGTTAAGCACTTGCCTGTGAAGCCTAAGGACCCCGGTTCGAGGCTCGATTCCCCAGGACCCATGTCAGCCAGATGCACAAGGGGACACACGTGTCTGGAGTTTGTTTGTTAGAGGTCCTGGCGTGCCCATTCTCTCTCTTTCTCTCTGTGTCGCTCTCAAATAAATAAATAAAAATGTACAATAATAAGAATCATAAAAAGAAAAAAGAAAACGTCATTCTCAATAGAAAGCTGTGTGAGTGTGTGCGTGCGCAGCCAGTGAGCTATTATTACTGTTTTTGTTTTAGCTTTAACAAATTGAGCAATTGTCTAGTCTCACTTTTTCATCTAATGGATAATAAAGTTTTTGACAGGCCTTGATCACTGGTTCCTAATGACTGCTGACCTTGTAGGAGTCTTTGCTATCCATGGTGGTATCCTCCAACTGGATTTGACATGAATTTATATTAACAATGTGTGACTCTTTGTGGGTCCTAGTTTTAAGATTTGACTGGCCACGATATAGAAAGGCCAATTATGTAATCAGATGGTTAGAAGCTTTAAACCAGACATCAGCCTAAGCTCCTGACCTTCCAGGACAGGAAGTAGAGATGGAGTTCAATCCTACCTATACAATACAACTCCAATAAAAACTTTGGGGCTGGAGAAATAGCTTGGCGGTTAAGGCATTTGCCTGCAAAGCCAAAGGACCCTGGTTCGATTACCCAGAACCCACATAAACCAGATGTCCAAGGGGGAACATGCATCTGGAGTTTGTCTGCAATGGCTGGAGGCCCTGGCACGCCCATTCTTTCTCTCTCTCTCTTAAATAATTAAAAAAAAAAAAAACTTTGAACACTAAAACTTGGTGAGTTTGTGATGCAGTCATATGCTGATACTGGAAGGGTACCATCCTGACAGCAAAGAAGCTTCATGAAAGAAGCTTCATGTTTGGACTTTGACATACCTCATCAGATATTTATCTTCGTCTGACTGATTTTGACTTATGTCCTTTAAAATGAAACTATAATGGTAGAAGAGCAGTTTCCTGAGTCCTGGGAATCATTCTTTGAGTATCAAACCTTCAGAAGTAGTGGGAACTCCAGAAATTGGTCAGAGGTGTAGGAAGACTTTAAGCCCCAGAGATTGTGACTGGTATCAGAAGTGATGGAAATTCTTGTCACTTGTGCTCTTAATCTGGGATGTCCAACCTAACTCTGGATAGCTGTAGCAGAATTTTACAGCAGGTATGAAATAGATACACTACCCTACTCCTCCCAGAATTCATAAGGAGAAAATGTTGAGTGAAAGAACTCTTTGAGATTTAACACATTATAAAAGGTTTTTTTTTTTTTAAAGCTATGCTCTTTAAAGAAGAAATTAAGATATTTTTAAATTCCGGATTTATCTCTTAAATTGTCCAGGTTTTAAAGGGCTATAACATAAAACAAGGACTGTCCTGGCTTAAAAAGCAAAACAAACAACAGCATAAAACAAGTCTTCAAAAAACTGAACTTGTTATTTTAAGAGTAAAATTCAGAACTTAATGAAAAGCATAAAGAGCAAAGTCAAGGCATGCTGGTGCACATCTGTAATCCTGCCAACCTCCCACTGCAAGCTTGACAACCTATGCCAGGGTGATGGAGACAGACACTGAGCTCACTCAAAATACACCAAAGCAAAAATCCAGAAGCCGCTGAGAGTTCACACTAAAGTAAACTTAAAACACATTTACCAAGGCCCAGAGCTTTCGTCGAATAGTGGGCAGAAAGATTTTAGAGCCAGAGGGTGAGAGAGAATATCCAGAGGCATTGCAGCCCCACAATGTCTGACTGCTGTTCTCACAACTCATAACCCATAATCCCAGGATGAATACCAGCAACCCCCACAGAGGACCATCAGTGGAATAGGGGCAGGGAGGAAGGGAATGGTACCACAACATATGATTTGCCCATACAAGGTTTCAATTTAATTTTTATTTTATTTTATTTTTTTTTTTTTGGTTTTTCAAGGTAGGGTCTCACTCTAGCCCAGGCTGACCTGGAATTCACTATGGAGTTTCAGGGTGGCCTCGAATTGGCAATCCTCCTACCTCTGCATCCAAAGTGCTGGGATTAAAGGCATGCGCCACCACGCCCTGCTTCTATTTAATTTTTTTAAAAAGTTAAGATCTGCCTTTATTCTTTGTTTTTTGACTAACCCTTCAAGAAGTTCCTCTTCAACCTTTTGAATGATCTAGAATGAAGGAAGAGGCAACATTTTTGTTATACTCACTTACTGGATTCAAATATAAAGTACTCACATCAGTCACAGCCAACTTTTCCTGACCATCCTACTGTCACGCACACATACAGCCATGGTGCCAAACTGGCCTTTAACAAGTTTCAGGGGCAGTGAAGATGGCTCGGAGTAAAGTGCTTGCTGTCACAGGCATGAAAGCCTCAATTCAGATTCCCAGCACCCACAGAAAGCAGATGTGGTAGCATGCTCATGTAATCCCAGCACTGGGAGGTAGAGACAGGAGAATCCTTAAGGCTTGCTAACAGCCAATCTCTAGCTGAATTGGTGAACTCCAGGTTCAGACCCTGTCTCAAAAAATGTGTAATCCCAGCATGTGACAGTAAAATGGGAGGAAGAGCTAGGAGAACATCCCAGAACCTTACAAGCTGAGAAGCTCATAGGGCGCTCAACACTCAAAAAAAAAAAAAAAAAAAAAAAAAAAATCCAACAGTGAGAACAAGAGAGACCCTGCTTCCACCCTGGGGTGGAAGGCAAAGACCAACCCAAAAGTTGTCCTCTGACCTTCACACATATGCCATGGCACATGTGTAGCCACACTAACACACATCACCACACACATATCTTGTGCATACACACACACAAAAATAAAAAATTAATAAATTAAAAGCAAAAAAGGGAATGACTAAGGAAGACACCTCATCCTCTGGCCTACACACACACACACACGCACGCACGCAAAAAATTTTTTTAATTAATTTAAAAAAGATTTTAAAAAAAGATTTTAGCATCCCCATTCTGAATCTACTAGTGTCAAAAACTCATAATTAGGGCTAAAGAGATGGTTCAGGGGTTAAGGCGCCTGCCTGCAAGGACTAACAATCAGGGTTCGAGTCCCTAGTACCCATGTACAGCCAGATGCACAAAGTGACACATGTATCTGGAGTTTGTTTTAAGTGGGTGGAAGCCCTGGTGCACCCATCCTCTCTGTCCCTCTCCACTCTTGGCTTGCAAATAAGTAAATAAATATATATTTTTTAAAAACTTAAGTCTTGCCAGGCATGGTGGTGCACACCTTTAATCCCAGCACTCGGGAGGCAGAGATAGGAGGATCGCTGTGAGTTCGAGGCCACCCTGAAACTACATAGTGAATTCCAGAAGCCAGGCGTGGTGGCGCACGCCTTTAATCCCAGCACTTGGGAGGCAGAGGTAGGAGGTTTGCTGTGAGTTCGAGGCCACCCTGAGACTCCATAGTGAATTCCAGGTCAGCCTGCACTACATTGAGACCCTACCTCGAAAAACCAAAAAAAAAAAAAAAAAAAGAATTCCAGGTCAGCCTGGGCTACAGAGTGAGACCCTACCTTGAAAAACCAAAAACAAAAAGCAAAAAACAAACAACAACAACAACAAAAAACTTAAGTCTCACAAATAAAAAAAAGCTGGGTAGTGCATGCCTTTAATCCTAGCACTCAGGAGGCTGAGGTAGGAGGATCATTGTGAGTTTGAGACCAGCCTGGGACTACAGAGTGAGTTCGAGGTCAGACCCTACCTTGAAAAATCAAAAAATAAAATATTATAAATATAAATGTGGGCTAGAGAGATAGCTTAGTGATTAAGGCATTTACCTGCAAAGCCTAAGGACACAGGTTTGATTCCCCAGTACCCATGTAAGCCAAACGCACAAGGGGGTGCATGCAGGGAGTTCGTTTGCAGTGGCTAGAGACGCTGGCACCATCTATTCTCTCTGCCTCTTTCACTCAAAATAAATAAATAAATGATAAAAATCATTAAAACATATAAAAACACTGTACCACTGTGTCCATCCTTATTTATTTAAAATAAAGATTTGCTGTCTTCAGCAGAAACACATCGTTTCTAATTTTTATTAAATACTTGCTACCTGAACGTTTAGTCTTCAGCAAATTTAAAGACAATTCTGTGTTCTTAGATCTGACTGATGTGTCACAACCATTATATATGAAACGTTTCCAAGCTACTCACGAAGCTGACATATCATAACATATATGATGCTCTGACTTGTTTTTGATGGCTTTTTAATAAGGAAAACCAAATGATGTTGCATATCAACCTGATAAAATGTTCCTCACATAAAGTATATGCATTTACATATATTAGTAGTTAAAACCAAAAAAGCTTAGGCAGAAATAATGAAGAAACTGCCAGAAGTTAAGAGGAACATATTTACAAACAATATGATTTTGAGAAAATGGCAAGTTCCCAAACAAAAACCTTGTTACTTTTAATGTGATTCACAGAAGTGTGCTTATAAACTTGGGTTATGGAATCAAGTGAATCAAGGTAAAAATCCTGGTTCCCTTTTCTTACCGTGTCTGAGAGAAGTACCATCATTTTGACAAGTCAGCTTCTTTATAAATGTGCCTACCTTTTATGGTGGTTTTGAATATTAAATGAGACACACTGCATTTAGCAAAGGCCCCTGGAACGCAGCACATACTTAATAATTTAGCAATTATTATTAAATCTTGGAACAGATGTTAAATGGACAAGTACTATTTCAGATTCTTTTTCAGTTTAAGGCCTAAAGCTTAGGATCCTATTAAAGTTCAGTCTGAGAAATAAAACATGTTACTACAAAGAGACATTTTGCTAAGAACAAGTGGGCTAAGTAAAAATAACTAGTGTACAACTGCCACAGGCAGACTCTTAGTTTATAAGAATAAACTCGGGAAAGTTGCATTAGCTGAAAGTATGCATTATCACAAAGCCACTGTCTCATTTATGTAAATGCTGAAGGAAAAATATCCATGAAAAGAGCAGACAGAAAGGTATATAGAGTACAATTGGCTTGCTTTAAGCTCCAATTTAAGAACCAAATACACTTTGTGGGAGGAAATCATAATGATAAGAAACTGAACACACTAATGATAAAACATCTCTTCCTTCCCAAATACTACAGGAATCATACTTCAATGAGTTCTTCAAGGATTTTCCTGCCTAAAAACAGGAAGCCTCCAGCAAGTCCTTTCATCACCACAATCATATCTCTAGTGTAACTTCAAAGGGAAATATATGAAAGCCACTCTGGTGGGTGGCTGCTGAGATAATCACTCTTAGCATCTGCTACAGACTGAAGAATAAAGAAACCTGACTTACACATCAAGAGCAAATACAGGTTACTATTCTCAGTAGTTTACTTTTTAATTTGTTCTAGATACCAAATGAATCTTTATTTATTCACTCCTGAGGTAGGGTCTCTCACTCTAGTCCAGGCTAACCTGGCACTCACTCTGTAGTCCCAGACTGGCCTTGAACTCACAGCTATCCATAATCCCATAAATTCTTGAGCAGCACAAATAACATTCTCTCGAATTCACTCATTCATGGTAGACAGCAGGTACTTCAGGTCTCTTATGATTAGTTTTCCTCTCTTGCTTTTTCTCTAGTTTATCCCGACTCATCCTCAATAGTAAAAGAAAATACTGAGTATTCACTTGTACCAGTGTCTCATTAAAAACCTTTATGTACACATTTAATGATAACATCAGAATAGAGGAGGAATAGTTTCAAAGAAGGAATTCAGTGCAAGGGGGGATTTTGCAGGGGGAAAAGGGAGAGCGGAGGGAGGTGACAATTATCATGGTATATTGCCTATTATGTATGGAAGTTGTCAAAAAAAAAAGTTTTAAAAAAACACTCATTTTAATACTCAACTGCCAGGCTAGAAAGATGGCTTAGCAGTTAAGGTGTTTACCTGCCAAGCCTAAGGACCCGTGTTCAACTCTTCAGAACCCATGTAAACCAGATGCACAAGGTGATGCAAGCACAAAGTGACACATGCATCTCCAGTTCAACTGCAGTGGCTGGAGGATCTGCCAATTTTCTCATGGGGAAAAAAAAAAAAAAAAACTCAACTGCCCAAGTTGGAAAATGATGTCTTCAAATATAACTGAGAAAAAAAAAAAAAAAAACTGACATACTAGTTAAACTGCCCGAAGTCACACAGCTGACTAGCAAGGCAGACCCACATCTAACACTTTCTATATTTCCTCTACAGAAGCCACCAAAGACTGTATAGATGACTATTAATACATGTAGTTGGTGTAACTTACTACCAATGACTGGTTGCTAAGAACAGCTTTAAAAAAAAAATTCTCTTGGACTGAATCTTACAGTTTTTAGTTAGAAGTGGTGAAAAAAGAGTGAGCTTGCATATTCAACTTCGAAAATTATATTTTCTACTTAAGATTGCACAGGAATTAATCCTCAGAGAGTAGCTTTCTGTTTTTAAAAAATTACCATAAAAAAGACTGGACAGATGCAAATTTGTAGTGGCTGGAAGCACTGGCACGCCCTTTCTTTCTCTCTCTCTCTCTAACAAATTAATAATATTTTTTTAAAAGGGGGGTGCTGGAGAGTCGGGTGTGGTGACACACACCTTTAATCAGGAGGCAGAGGTAGGAGGACTGCCGTGAGTTCGAGGCCACCCTGAGACGAGAGTGAATTCCAGATCAGCCTGGGCTAGAGTGAGACCCTACCTCGAAAAACCAAAAACAAAAAAACAAAAACAAAAAAAAACCCAAACAAACAAAGGGGGGGGGGAGGCGACTGGAGAGATGGCTTAGCCGTTAAGGCACTTGCCTTCAAAGCCACACGACCCAGGTTCAATTCTCCAGGATCCATGTGAGCCAGATGCACAAGGTGCCACATGCGTCTGGAGTTTGCAGTGGCTGGAGGCCCTAACACGCCCATCCCCCCCTTTCTCTCTCAAATAAATAAAAAAAAAAATTTAATTACCATAAAAAGAAGTAAAGTTTTATGACAAAAGAATTTGATACGAACTGACCTCAAAGCACCTACAAGATAAATTATAGAGGGTTTTTTTGTTGTTATTGTTGTTTTTAAGGTAATCATAACTTGGGAAAATGGCAAATGGCCTGAGCATCTTAAAGACTGCATTTCTAGAAGGGGATCTTTTAAGCAGGCTTTCAAATAGTATTAGGAGAGAGGAAACAGTATGCTAGAAGCATTTGCAAAAGCAAAGCCGGGAATAATGCGTGAAAGCAGAGACCTTAAGTTTGGAGACGTCAAGAGAGTAATCATAGGTTGAGCTATGTGTTCCATAAGATCAAGGTTATGGTATGTCTGACCTCGATCTTTCTCAGACTTAGAGAAGCCAGACACCAGGCAGACACATAGAATGACTTGTTACATAGTCCTTAAGAGTTAGCCATCCTATTTTGTTTTTTTAATGCCAGAACCCTATTATTTTCGCCTATATAATACAACATCTATTTTGTACATGGCCTAAGACGTGGAAGTAAAGTCAGAATATGGCTTGGGTGACGTGTAATTTTTTTAACGTCATTAAGGAGGTCTACACTAACATCACTGCTTTACAAACTGGAGACAGAAAGGAAGAGAGGGCAAACACATACAACTGCTTTTCCCCGTCTACGCCGGGGCTGTTATTTTTTGAACATGTGCAGAGGTGGGAACGAGACACTTGTAAGGACAAGTTGGGGACAGGTGAGTAACAAGGAAAAGGGGGTCGGGGATGCCTTCAGATATTCCGATACGTATTCCAGGATGTCACAGGGACGGGAGAGAAGCTGGGGACACGCAGGGGCGGGCGGTGGAGGCAGGCCCGGGGGGGAAGAGCGGCGCCTGCCCCGGCGTCCCCGCGACATTCCGCAGACGCCGGCGAGTGGGCGCCCGGACGCGCCATCAATGAATGGCCGGCGAGGCGAGGCGAGGCGAGGCGCCAGCGCAGGAGGACGGAGTTTGCGGCGTCGGCGCGGGGCCGGGGAGCCGCATTCGCCGGTGGGACGCGGAGGCAGAGCCGCCGGGGCCAGGCGGCGGCGCGGGGGTGGCCGCGCCATGGCGGAGGAGGAACGGGAGGTCACGCGTTACATAAGCCGGCAGCGGGCGCGCGGGCAGCCCAGGCCGCACGGGAGCGCCGAGGGCCGGGCCGGCGCGCCCCTCCGCCGCCTCAGGCCGCGCGGTCTGCGGCGCCTCGGAGGGAGGGAGGGAGCGAGCGAGTCCGGGCCACCCCTCCCCCACCGCGCGCCGGCCGCGGGTCGCTCACCTTCCGCGTTGCCCCAGACCACCATGCCCGGGCCCAGCCGCCTCCTCCGGCCTCGCGGGCGCCACCGCCGCCGCTGCCTTCGTCGCACGGTGCCCTGGCCGGACCGGGAAGAGCGCCGGGGAAGGCCGGCAGTCAGCCAGTCGCCCGCGGCGCCGCGGTCCACACTGCCTCAGCCGCGGCGCCCTGCCGCCCGCCCCTCCCCCGGCCGAGCGCGCGCGCGCCCGCCCGCCCGCCGCTCCTCCCCCTCCCCGCTGCGGCGGCCGGCCGCGCTCGCCTCGCACTCACCCCGCGCGGCGCACGCGCTCGGCTCGCGCCCGGCCCCAGGCGACCCCGCACGACGGGCGCGGCGGCCCGCCCACGGCCCCGCCCTCCTCCCGCGCCGCCGCCCGCGGGGGGCAGCGCCGGGGCACGTGACCGTCTCGCTCGCTCGCGGGGGCGGGGCGGGGCGCGAGCCGCGCCGCATCCGGACGCCGACGCCAGCGCTGGCCTCCTGCAGCGGCGGCGACGCCCAGCGCCCCTCAGCTCCCGCCCGGCTCTGGGCTTCCCTGGGGCCGCGGACGCGCGTAGGGACTAACCGGGTTTTACACCCTGGTACTGGCTGAAGAGACGCAAACACCCAGCTCCGCGGCACTAGCGACTGATTTGCAGTGACATCTAGCGGAGGAAAGGACGCACGTGCACCCACACTTTCCTCTGTCAGGACCTACACAGGTTAGGGGGATGCACACTGCACCACCGGGGTTAGGGCTTCTCGCCAGCTCTCACCCAGCAAGAGGCGCTCGCCCATCTTTTGAGTGAGGATCTCTCGTTGCACCTGGGTATTTGTAAACCTCGGGCGGGTAGCCCTTTCCACAGACAGCACATAGATTACATGGAAAACGGTTTTCTTTTAATTTTGAACAGATTGGAAATGTATGCTTAAATACGATTCCATTTTTCTAACAAAAAAACGTTCATCCCATAAGGATCATGTTCCCTATCTTAGTAGTGCCGGTTCAATAATTTTCATAATTGTCTTTATTGTTGTAATGCATAAACATGGAGCCAACCAACCTCCTTGGAAAGGTTCAACAGTTTTCTACTCATTCCTTCACCCAAAAGACTTTTAAGAAAAAAAGTTTGTAAGCACTTAGGAAATGAGTAGTCTTTTGAAAATTGATTTGCAAGTCTTGATGTTTCCTGGTAAGACAGAAGGTATGCAAATATGGTTAGTTCCCACCCACCCTGCCTTCCCCTTTCTCCTCATCCTCTCCTTTCTCTCTCTCCATCTTAGACCTTTATAAATTCAACTTCAATATCCTCTCCATACCTTTAGTAATTTCAGATTACATGATTTTCTGGGTTCCACAACTGAAAAGAAATTTCAGTAGCTTTGCAAGCAGTTGCCAAATGTGAACCAGGTAGCTATGTGCTGAGATGACACACACACACAAAAACCAGTGATAACTTATTAATTATGAGGATTTTTATTTTATTTTTTATTTTCTCAATTTTTATTAATATTTTCCATGATTATAAAAAATATCCCATGGTAGTACCCTCTCCCCCAATTATGAGGATTTTTAAAAAGATCTGTCTCTAAATGTGCCTAATTCCGTGAAGGAGAAATGGCAAAACTTGATATTTGAAATTGGAAAATGGCCTATGAACTCTACAGGAAACACACCATTGAATTTCAATTTCAGTTTTATTTCCTACTCTCTTGTAATCAAGACAAATAATATTTTCTTCTATAGTTTCTGAAGCAAAAGGTCAACCTAGAGCTAACTGACATTGGCAGTACTTTTGTAGAATGATACAAGGAGATGAGTTGTTCTTTAGCCCCCAGGAAGGAAGGTAAAATACCCTGTTTTCTTTTTTGTTTGTTTGTTTGTTTTTTGAGGTAGGATTTCGCTCTAGCCCAGGCTGACCTGGTATTTACTATGTAGTTTCAGGCTGGCCTTCAACTCAGTGATCCTCCTACCTCTGCCTCCAGCAGAGAGAGAGAAAGAGAGAGAATGGGTGCACCACAGCCTCTAGCCGCTGCAAACAAACTCCAGATACATGAACTACTTTGTACATCTGGTTTTATGTGGGTACTGAGGAATTGAACTCTGGTCTTTAGGCTTTACAGGCAAGTACCTAAACTTTGGAGCCATCTCTCCAGCCCAGATATTATGTTCTCTATATCTGGTGTGTCCAACACTATGAATGGGTCCTAACACATTTATAGATGACAAAAGATGGAATACCTCTGCTGGGATAAAAGAAAAATACAAGAGCAGGAGGGATGGCTTAGCAGTTAAGGCGTTTGCCTGCAAGCCAAAGAACCCAGGATTGATTCCCCAGGACCCAAGTTAGCCAGATGCACAAGGGGACCCACGCATCTGGAGTTTGTTTGCAGTTTGTTTGCAGTGGCTGGAGGCCCTGGCCTGCCCATTGTCTCTCTCTGCCTCCCTTTTGCTCTGTCAAATAAGTAAATACATAATAAAAAGAGCAGAAATAAAATGTGAATAACCTGTATAATCCTTGTTATGAACAATGTGGTTCACAATTAGCTTCTGTCTATCCCAGAATATTCTCTTTTATCATGCAGTAATCTCTGAAGAACCTTTTATCTCAGCTGTACTGATCACCTACATTCATTCATTACTTCTCTTCTGTTTGTTCTCATCCAAACAATTTTTCCCACCTAAGGGAGCCTTTGTAGATAGCAAACAAGGTGGCTGATCTAGGCCCTCCTCATTTGGAGACACCTATGAGATACTGTACTTTCCTCCCCTTTTTCTATATTTTATTAAAATTGGCTTTTAAAGGCTGGAGAGATTGCTTAGCCATTAAGGCGCTTGCCCACAAAGCCAAAGGACCCAGGCTCAGTTCCCCAATCCCCACATAAAGCCAGATGAACAAGGTGGTGCACTTTGTAGTGGCTAGAAGCCCTGGCACACCCATTTTCTTTCTCTTTTTCTCTCCCTCTCTCTCTCTCTCTCTCTCAAATAAATAAAAACCTTTAAAACTTTGGCTTTTGAAAATTCAGTTATTATGGACATCTCAAAGTCCTATAAAAGTGCAAACTGGTGACTCTCCAAGGACATGCTGTGGACTACCATGACTTCTGCTGCCCTTTCACTTGTCTCTGTCAATAAATTCCTTAGAAGTTTCCATACTTTGCTTCTTAAATATTAAAAATGAAACAAAGTAAGATCATGAAACCATTAAAAAAGAAAGACAGAAGTTTGTGCTCAAATCCTGGGGTGATGGCTCACAGCGACTCCTGAAGCAGCAGCTGTGGTATTGATTGTTACAAGGCGTCCATACATTATGCCTAAAGATGAAATAACAAGGGAGGATGAGCTCAAGCCCACAGACACTGAGTCAGGAAGTTGGAACCAGAATTGTTATGCCAAGACTGAATTCTTACAAACACAAACACAAACACAGACAGACATATATTTTCTTATCTTTTTATTTTCAGGGGTTTTTTGGTGTGTGTGTGTGTGTTTCTCTCTTTTTTTTTTTATTTTCGTTTTTTTTTTTTTTTTCCAGGCAGGGTTTTAACCTAGCTCTGGCTGACTTGGAACTCACTCTGTAGCCCCAGACCAGCCCCAAACTCATGGCAATCCTACCTCAGCAACCTCAGCCTCCCTAGTGCTGGACTAAAGGTAGGCACCACCTCACCCAGCTTATGTTCATATTTAAACACAATTCACAAAATTTAGGATGTGCACACAATAGTTATGGTATGTATTCTGTATGCCACTTACTATACCACATGTTTTGAGACAGTGACCAAGACACATTGATTTCTTTTTTAAAAATATTTTTATAAGCCAGATGTGGTGGTACACGCCTTTAATCCCAGAACTCGGGAGGCAGAGGTAAGAGTGTCACCATGAGTTCGAGGCCACCCTGGGACTACATAGTGAATTCCAGGTCAGCCTGTACTAGAGCGAAACCCTACCCCTTACCTCAAAAATCAACAACAACAATATATGCTAAGAGAGAAAGAATAGCACTAGGGCCTCTGGCCACTGCAAACAAACGCCAGATACGTGCACTACTTTGTGCATCTGGCTTTATATGGGTACTGGGGAATCAGGAATTGAGACACAGTCATCAGGTTTTGCAAGCAAGTGCCTTTAACCACTGAGCCATCTCTCCAGCTCCACATTGATTTCTTGTTCTCAAAGAACTTCCAATGTAGTGAGGGAGGCAACTGGTAGCGACATAGCTACAGAATAGGTCCAGGGCTGGGGAGCCTGTCAGAGATGCTTCCTAGAAAATCTGTATTGTACTTAAGTGATAAGGATTATGTGCAAGGTAGCTTTATCATGATAGGTAGTTAGCTA
Source organism: Dipus sagitta (assembly GCA_036346955.1). NCBI lineage: Eukaryota > Metazoa > Chordata > Mammalia > Rodentia > Dipodidae > Dipus > Dipus sagitta. Next base: position 119,257,131 of record CM070774.1, read on the forward strand.
AGGACTAGCTTACAGAAACATGGATGCCACCTTGCCAGCCTTGGCAGGACGAAAACTTGGATTTTATCGAGTCTTATCCAAGATGGATGAAAACAAAAATCTCCTAATCCCTAATCCCTAATCCTCAATATCAGCAATAGCTTTCTGTTTCTTCCTCACTCTCACAGGTTTAGACCCTATGGTTGGGTCCTTCCTGAGTCAGTGTTCCTGTTGGGCCACCAACCAATCCCACACCATCTGATTCTGATGATGAGGCACGTTCTAATTAGATGTCTGGTTCATGTAAGTGGGCCTGGAACATGTGCATAAGCCCTTTCTCCCTTTCATTCCCTTCCCCAGAGGTGTCCTCCCTGAAGAGAGACTTCTTTAACTAGAGAGCTTTTGTGCTTTGCTTTCCCACTTCTCTTAACACTCCCTTAAATAAATCTCGTAATTTACCCTTTTCTGAGTACACATTTCCAATTTTTTGATAACTTGAACAAGAACCTGAAGTTGGGGGTTCATGAGCCTGGAGGTGTCCTACACCTTTGTGAAGATCTAACCCCCCCCCCCCCGACTCCAATCCTGCATCAGTAAGAGTCTAGTCCAGTGAGTTTAGGAAAACACTTTTCATCATGTAGAAAGGCAGAGAAGTGTGGGAGGACAGGAAACATTCCAAAAACTGCAGAGTGTGAAGTGCAGAGTACCATGGTGTAGTAGACAGCTTCAGGTCCACTGAGATAAACTTCCAAACCAGGCACAGTTATGGAGGAGGGGCTATTTACTAAAGCTTATAGATCCAGGGGAAGTTCCATAATAGTAGAAGTTGGCCCCTTCTTAAAAGGACCAGGCAGAGAGAGAAAAAGCCAAAAGCAAAACCATACAACACACTTCAGGAACTCTAGGCCCTTTGCATAACATTAGATTGGAATTTCAAACCCACCACCACACCTTAGGATCCACAGTGACACCTCCTCCAGCCAGGTGGCTGAAGATCCAAACTACAATCTAATAAAACATTGAATATATTGGGGACCATCTATTCAACCACCACATTCATCCCCTGACCCCAATAGATTCAAAATCATCACACATTATAAATTGTATTCAGTCCATTTTCAAAGGTCCCCGCAGTCTTTACCAACTTAAGATAGTTCCAAAGTCCCAAGTCTCATCTGAGATTTAAGAATGTCTCTTAGCTGTGAGTCCTGTAAAATTAAACAAGTTATATACTTTCAACATGTAAAGGCACAGAGTAAACATTTTCAACTGGTATAAGGCATAGCAAGGAGAAACTAGAACAATGTAATCTCAACCACCATCAAGCAAACATCAAACTTCTGTAGTTCAAATCCAGTGACTGGCAGTCTCCGTATTTTCCAGTTCTACCCCTCCAGCTGGGCTGAGTAGTCAGGGAAAACTTCCATCCCTAGCTACCAGCCTCTATGGTAGCCCTTGCACCATCCTGGTATATCCAAAATGTCTTCAGGTCTTCATGCAAATCACAGTCCATCTCCCAAAGGCTCTTCCAGCCTATCAGGGTCATCATGCCCTGCCTCATTCCACATCTGAGCAGTGGATCCTAGAACTGTGTGTGCACTTCTTGACCCACTCCGCACATTTTTCATGCTTCTAAAACTAGTACCAGGTGTGCAGGACACAGCCATATTCTTAATTCAGGGACAAAATAAATTGCAACCTTGAAAAGCAGGTTCCTTCTCTATTCAACTCTTTCACAAAAGAGTTTGAGTTGCTATCATAGTCTTTCCTCAGGCATCCTCTCCATTGTTTTAATGTAAAGCATGTGGGCCATCTTCCTTAAGATTGGAAATGTTTTTGATAATAGCAGCTTCAGTAACCTAAAACTAGTCTCAGTGCCTGTAATTTTAACTTGCTTGAGGTTTTCCAACTTAAAATCTTATATCTTTCAGTCCAGTATCTTTAGCCAAGCACATCAGTGCATTACAAATTTAACCTTGATCAAACTCTCTGGGCGTGGGCAGAAGGACGCAGCCAGCCCTTATGCCAGTAGCCCAGTTCCAACAAAGTCCTCTGCAGTCTTTCCTTCCCCTTAGAAAGTTCATAAGCCAAGACTCCAAGTTCAATACTGTCTGAACTTAGCATTCTCAAACTCTCATCAGAATAGTCCATAATATGTGGCTTACCACTCCAGAAGGTGTCCTCAGTTGCAAGCACCAAATCCATGCCTGTTACTCCAAAACAAAAGTTCCAAAAGACCAAAATCCACATGGTCAGGTTTATCTCACCCCACATTCTAGTACCAATTTCTGTAGTAGACAGCTTCAGGTTCACTGAGATGAACTTCCAAACCAGGCACAGTTAGGGAGGAAGCGATGTTTATTGAAGCTTACAGATCCAGGGGAAGTTCCATAATAGTAGAAGTTGGCCCCCTCTTAAAAAAAAAAAAAAATGAAGGTTCCCCTTGAGACAGTAAACCAAAATAAAACTTTCCTCCCATCAGCTGCTTTTGGTTGGGTGATTTGTCACAGACCAAAACAGAAGGCATGACAACAGGAGCTTGAGGCAGCTGGTCACATTCAGTTCATTGTGAAGAAGCAAAGAGAAACAAATGCTGGTGTTCAGCCAACTTTCTCCTTTTTGTACAGTCTAGGACCCCAGCCCATAAAATTGTGCTGCCTCAGTTAAGGTGTGTCTTCCCACCTTAATTAACCTAATCACACACCCACTGAGAGGATAACCTAATCTACATAATCCCTCACAAATTATTCTAGGCCTTGTCACATTGACAATATAAACCAGCACAAAGAGGTTAGGCAAGTAGGGGTCAGAGCATGAAGTCCCCATAAAGTGTATTGGTGTGCTTTGACTATCCTGAGAAAAGGAACCAATGAAAGGGTTAAGCAGTAAAAAGTGAGCTTAAAAAATCCCTCTGGCTACTGCACTGAGAGGCATTCAGGTCCAGATAAGACAGGAGGTTGGATATGGCCAGAACATGGAGTTTGCAATGCATTATAATTAAACAAGAACAGGACATAAAAGCTGAGGGCATTGGCAAGTAAGAGATTATAATCATATATCATGGGATGATCCAAAGTTACCACTCTAGGGAGAGGCTCCCAAACTTCCTCTGTTCATAGCAATAATATCTCAATACTTTTTAAATTCCTAGATCAAAAGGAATATCTCATAGTGTTATCAAGTAGGTAAAGATAAATAACTTAAATATTTGTGAATTATTTAGTAATTTAGTGGAAAAAGCAATATACATCATTTTTTTAAAAAAAAAAACTAAGATTTTAATTCTGATCTTAGCCATTATTACCAATGAATGGGACATCTGTGTCCACAGGACAAGGTACCACTTCTCAAACTGGGAATCATGTTGACAACTTCACCTTCATTTCCCATACTACACTGACAGAGTGTTTCATACCCATTACTGTCTATTCTGTAATTTATTAGAATGGGAAGCATAGTTCCTCACTACTAGAGTGACTCAGTTGCATCATTTGGCTGGGTAGCAGAAGTCACATCTTTTTCTTTGTAAATATAGCTATTTCCCCTATGCAAGTTGTAGGGTGGCAATGTTTTTGACAACTAAACATCCTCTTCAAGAATTTTGTCATCTCGGGGGACTGGAAACATGGCTGAGTGGTTAAGTACACTTGTTTGCAAAGTTTACTGGTCCAAGTTCAATTCTTCAGTCACCCACATAAAGCCAGAAATAAAAAGTGGTCAAGGTGTCTGGTGTTCATTCGCCTATATACATACATGCAAACAAAATAAACATTTTAGGCTGGGCGTGGTGGTGCATGCCTTTAATCCCAGCACTAGGGAGGCAGAAGTAGGAGGATTGCCATGAGTTTGAGGCCACCCTGAGACTACATAGTGAATTCCAGGTCAACCTGGGCTAGAGCAAGACCCTACCTCAAAAAACCAAAAAAAAAAAGAATCTTGTCATCTCACTGAGATGTCTCGATCACTTCTTTCAAGCCTCAGGGTCCATTGCAGAAGAGGTGGCAGAAAGAATGTAAAACCCAAAGGAATGGTAGGACTGCTTACAATGCAATCTTCCAGACACAAAATGGCCTGGACACCCATGACCTCACAGTGCCTGGTACTACCTACACAAGGCCCTCATAATAGGAGGAAAAGATGATGACATCAAAATAAAAGAGACCAATTGAGAGAGGGAGGGTATATAATGGAGGGTGGATTTGTGAAGGGGAAAGTAGAGGAGGGAATTATGATTTATTGTCTATAATTATGGAAGTTATCAATAAAAAAATTAAAAAAAAATAAATCCCCTGGGGATGGAGGAAAGAAAAAAGAATCTTATCATCTAATGTTTTAGTCTCCATTGGTAATCCTAGCCTAAATCAACTATTTCACTGAATTGCAAAAGATGTTTCCCCAGTTCCATCATTGCTTCTGTGCTTATTTGCTAACTTTCTGCTGCAAAGAGCTTTCTTTTATCCACTTGGATAAAGTACAGTTTCTACTTAAAAACCAAGGTGAATGCTTGGTGCTTTCCATCTAACCACTATTTTTCATGTAAAGAGTTGTCTAATAGTAGCTTCTAATGGTAGTAAATAAACTTGTTTTTTCTTCCTTTTCTTGAAAATCCTAATGGATTCATAGATTTTTATTTATTACAAACTTAAAATCAACTATAATTTTCATGGCCAAATTGTCTCAGATTTGGCCAACTGAAGTTGTTAGAAGCCATGCAGGTCTCTTAGAGAGGTGCACTCCAGGCACAAGGACCACAAGGCCAAAGGCCCTAATTTAGGGATATGCATGAATCTATAAGAACAATGAAACTGGAACAGGGTAGCAAGGAGGGGAATGGTTGGAGATAAGATTAAGACAAGGGTGGAAGGCTGGAGAGATGGCTTAGCAGTTAAGGCACTTGCCTGCAAAACCTAAGGACTCATGTTCAACTCTCCAGGTCCCACCTAAGCCAGACACATAGTGACACAAGCATACAATGTCACACATATACACAAGGGGGTGCATGCATCTGGAGTTCAATTTCAGTAGCTGGAGGCCCTGGCTTGCCAATTCTCAATCTCTGTCTCTCACTAAAAAGAAAAAGAGAGAGAGAGAGACAAATGAGGAGACTTCTGGCAGAAAGTCCATCCCATTATGCCCTACTACTTTGTGCCAAGGATAGTGGAGCCACTGAATGACTTGAGTAGAGGATGTAAATGTAAGTTTTTAAAGGTATCCCTGTGGTTGTCATATGGGAAATAATATGTTGGGATTGGGGAACAGGCACTCTGCTTTAGTCATGTTAAGTTCAAAAAATAGCTGTGTGGGCTGGAGAGATGGCTTAGCGATAAGGCGCTTGCCGGCAAAGCCAAAGAACCCAGGTTCTATTCCCCAGGACCCATGTAAGCCAGATGCACAAGGTGGCACATGCATCTGGAGTTTGTTTAAAAAAAATTTTTAAGGAAGATAACTATGTGGTACACAGGGGTGATATTAAATAGGTAGTACGATATTCAATTGTAGAGTTTAAGGAGATGCTCAGGTTGGGGTTAAGCATTTTGGAGTTGTTAGTTCATACATAATACTTAATACCATGAGTCAAGTCCAATCAATTAAAGATTGAGTAGAGAGAGAAGACAGCTGATGGCTGAGATTAGGATGCACAGATGTCTGGATGATGGAGTCAAGCTATGCACCACCAGTAAGGTGGAAGGAAGAGAAAGCATTGTTCTGAAAGTCAAAAGAAGGATCATGTCTCAAGAATGAAAGACAACTGAGTCCCATGCTGCTGCTAATTCAGATAAGTAAGGGCTGAGAATGACCACTGTACTTGGCAATATGGAGATCACTAACTGGGTAAGCAACGCAGAGAAGCGGGACAAAAGCTGGGTTAACACAATAGAACATGAGAGGAGTAGATCCGGGTGACAGGTAATGGCATCACTGTCTAGGTTGGTTATAGTAGAAGTTGAAGGAATGGTGAGATTTTGAAGATGCTTTAAGATTGAAGTAATAGGGTTTCTTGATGGACTGCATGTAGGGTTAGAATGGATAAAGGATTGCAAGTTGGGGTCTGAACAACCAGAGTGGGGCTGATAGGAAGGAACAGATATCCAACTGAAGTCTTGTTTTCATTCTTACCTTCATTCCTGCCTCCTAAGAGAGCTATTTCTACCAATTCTCAGAGTCCTCAGAATACTTGTCCTGCTGTCCCACCAAAGGTCTTCAGTGTTTAGCTTGTCCTGTTAGCCAAATATGTTATGAGGCAGCCTCCTAATTTCCAGCTTCCAAACTTCTGTTGACTTCTCTCTTCTACTTTCTTTTCCTTGTGTATTTAAGTTCCCTTAATTTTAAGAAAATACATTTAAAGTAATTTTTGTAATATTTGGAAAGGAGCAAATAGGGAAATAATGTGTGCTCATCCCAGAGTTCAATTGGTAGTCTCCTTGTTTGTTGATTTATTATTTATTTATTGCAATGGCTAATCATCATCAACTTGATTGCATTTCAAGTTATCTAAGAGACTTACCTCTAGGCCTGTTTCTGAAGGCGTTTTCAGAGATATTTAACTGAAGAGGGAAGAGCCATCCTGCTTGTGAGCAGCAGCATCTCTGAGGGCTAGGAGCCTGAACTGAATAAAAAGGGAGAAAGCCAGCTGAGCGCCAGTATTCATTTATTTCTGCTTCCTGGTTGTGGAGGCAATGTAACCAGCTACTTCACACTCCTGCTGCCATGCCTTTCCCAGCATGATGAGCCAAAGTAAACCTTTCCTCTCCTTAGTTGCCTATGGTTGGAAATTGAGTTGTGGCAATGAAAATAGTAACTAGTATATTTATTTAAGCATTTTCTTTTCTTTTTTCTTTTTTGTTTCTGTTGTTGTTTTTCGAGGTAGGGTCTTGCTGTAGCCCAGGCTGACCTGGAATTCACTATGTAGTTTCAGGGTGGCCCCGAACTCATGGCGATCCTCCTACCTCTGCCTCCTGAGTGCTGGGATTCAAGGCGTGCGCCACCACGACCAGCCTATTTAAGTATTTTCTAGCTAACAAATGATCACTTTTAATTGACCAATTGGTCTTTCATGAGGTTCATATCAGGTACTCCAGAGCCTGTGCTTTTTGGCAGAGATGGAACAATAATCAATCTCAATGATTCATTTTCTTCTGCTTTTCTCCTCTCTCAATAAGTCTTCCCTTGGGCTGGAGGGATGGCTTAGCGGTTAAGGTATTTGCCTGCAAAGCCAAAGGACCCTGGTTCAATTCTCCAGGACCCACATAAGCCAGATGCAAAAGGTTGCACATGTGTCTGGAATTCATTTGCAGTGGCTGGAGGCCCTGGCATACCCATATTCATTCTCTCTCTCTCTCTTTCTCTCTGTCTCTCTCTCTCTCTATCTCAAATAAATAATACTTTAAAAAAAATAGAATAAATCTTCCCTTGCATGAAGCAATATATTGTATTTATGACTTGCCTGGGAACACTACCCCTGGGCACCTGGAAAAAGTCAAAGTATTCCATGATCATTTAAAATTATGAGGACCAGGGCTGGCGAGATTGCTTAGCAGTTAAGGTCCTTGCCTGCAAAGCCAAAGGACCTACGTTTGGTTCCCCAGTACCCATATAAAGCCAGATGCACAAGGTGGCACATGCTTCTGGGGTTCATTTGCAGTGACTAGAGGCCCTGGCATGCCCATTCTCTATCTGCCTCTCTCTCTCTCTCTCTCTCTCTCTCTCTCTCTCTCTCTTTCTTTCTCTCTCTCTCAAATAAATAAATAAATAAAATTATGAGAACTGTTGCTTAGACCAAATGAACATGTGTGAGTGTGTGAGGGTCTGTGTCTGAATTTGAATCAATGCCTTTAAACCCTTGGTTCATGAAACTGATGCCTCTCTATTTATCATAAGTCTCAGTTATGTGGATACCTAACTCCAATTCCCAGAGAATTTGGAATCAAAACAGAAAGGGAGGCTAGAGAGATTGCTCAGGAGGTAAGAGTTGTGCTTGTTGTATAAGCATGAGGACCTAACTTTAATCCCTAGCACCCACATAGATGCCTGCATAGCCACACATGCCAGAGACAGAATTGCTAGGGCTCACTGGTCAGCCAGACTTACCAAAGAAAAAATACATGGAAGTTCCCAGTTCAATAAGAGACTTCATCTCAAGCAAGCGCCTTTAACTGCTGAGTCATCTCCCCAGCCCCAGAGAGACTTCAACTCAAAGAAACAATGTGCAGGAGCAATAGACACTTGACATTCTACTCTAGCCTCTGCATATCTGCATGTGTGTGCATATACTATACATATACACACTACACTGTACATACTACACATACCCAATAAAAAATAAATGAATGAAATGAAATTTTTTTTCAAAAAAGAAATCTCTCTATGGCATGTAACTTGGGACTTCTGCGTGAGCATATAGGCTGGGGGCCAGGAAGCCAATTCCTTATTTCTTTATTTTTTTAATGTATAATTTTTTTATTGACAACTTCTTTACTTACAGACAATAAACCATGATAATTCCCTTCCCTCCCCCATTTTCTCTTTCACAACTCCACTCTCCATCATATAAATTCTTTTAAACTTTTTGTTGGCAACTTCCATACATACAGACAATATATCATGATCATAATACCCTCCTACCACCTTCCCTTTTCCCTCTCCTGAATCCCCACTCCACTGAATCCATTCTTCTTTCCAACTAGTCTCTCATGTATTTTGAGCTAATCATTTTTTTTTCTCCTGTTATGCAGGTCTTGTGTAGGTAGCATCAGCCACTGTGAGATCATGAGTGCCATTGCCACTTTGTGTCTGGAAGACAGTATTATAAGCAATCCTCCCCTTCCTTTGGTTCTCATAGTCCCTGAGCCTTAGAGGATGTGATTGAGATGTCTCACTTAATGTTTAACACTTCACTGTCATGTCTTCTCAGCACTTTGGTGAGTTTTGATTTACCTCAGTGGTCACTGCTATCTGAAAAGAGAAGCTTCTCTAACCAAAAGTGAGTGTATCATTAATATATGGGCATAAACATAAGTATTTGGAGAGCAGTTTGGTTGGCCTAATATATCCATTTAGCCAGACAACAGTAATAGTTTCCACCGAGGGCTTATGACCTCCCTAGCCATAGGCTTTTGATTAGAATTCAGTCAGTTCTTGAATGTTTTGAAGCAAAGCAGCCAAAGGTGAACTGAATCCCTCTTGGTTTCCTCCCAGGAGATTTTCAGGCCCTGGCTCCACATCTCAGCTCAGCTTTGTGTCCATCCTGACCTCTGTGACCCGAGCCTGTGTATTTGGAGTGGATTTCTCTTTCCTGCTTGAGTTGATTCAAGATGGTTTCAGTTACTTACGACTACTTACTAAGACCAAAGATGTGTGTTGCCTTAATCAGGAAGGCTAATCAAATTTTGAAGGATTGAAACAGTACATCCACCCCTGTCGACATTGTAAAGAATCAAGGCTTTACTTCAAGGTCAGTAGCTCTCATATCAATTTTCCATAGAGAAAAGCTGTATTTGGTGATAGGCCTAGTTTCTCTGCACTTCCTTTTTCCTTCTTCACAAAAACAGTGAGAAAAAAAGGAAGAAGAAATGAAAGAAAACAGAATAAAGAAAGAAAGGAAAAAGAAAGAAAGAAAGAAAGTTAATAAGAAAGGGATAGCAATGCACTATTAACTAGCACAAGAAGCATGAGGATTAAATGTCTGGATTAGAAGTAAATGCATTTGCCTAAATTGGATATCCTAATGATGCTGAATATCTTGTTTTCAGATTGCCTTACATGAAGTCTTTCATGGGGGTTTTCCTATAACTGGAATCCAACACATTAGGAAAGCCCAAGGGGAAAATATTCCCGAAGTTATACACCAAATCAATGGAAGAACTGAAAGATAAAATCCAGGGACTTTTATTACCCACTCTGTCAGTAATAACTCCAGGGACCTGTAGAGACATTGAAGGATGAGTTCTGTTTCTGGTTTTTATTGGAAGATTTTTCTTTTGTGGGTGTTTCAAGCTCAGATACTAAGAAGAAAAGAAAAAGAAAAAAGAACATGTACATGATATGAAAATGATGACAGAAGTGCTGGTGTGCAGATAAACATGACCCTCTAAGTGAACATGCAGTTCTGAGCATCAGTCAGGAAGTTAGCACTGACTCTGCCACCAATGAGCTGCTTGATTTTGGACAAGTATTTTAACTTCTTTAGACCTCAAAGCTCTGGTTAGTAAAATGAAATGGTTGTAAACAATGTCTTCCCTAGTTCCAAAATTCTACACAACCTTAGTTTTAACAGCAAATTGAATGAAGTGGTTATGTTATGTCATGCTGAAATTGTCAAAATAACATTTCATGCAGTTTTAGAAAGCCATAATGGTCATAGAAATATATTCAATAAAAGATAGAACATTGGACTGGAGAGCTGGCTCAGTGGTTAAAGGTGCTTGCTTGCAAAGTCTGATGGCCTGGGTTCAATTCCCCAGTACCCATGTAAAGCCAGATGCACAAAATAGTGCATGGGTCTGGAGTTTGTTTGCAGTGGCCCATACTTACTCTTGCTTCTCTCTCTATCTCTCAAATAAGCAAATGAATAAAAAAATTTAAAAAAAACATTGGAGGGGGTTTTGTTTCTGGCCTTAAAAACCTGAGGAATCTGGCCAGAATAAAGATAAGGGAATTAGAAAAGATGAACAGAATTAATCTTTATATGAGTTTAATCAGGATAAAATTAAAAAATCAAGAGGCTCAATATTGCAAGTAGCATTCATAATCATAGGCTTTTAAGCCATATTCAAACACATCAAATAGGAAAAAAAGGGTCAGAGTACAAAAGGTATAAAGAAAGATAGGTTTTGGAAAAAACAATTTCATTACAGAGGGAGAGGGTGGGAAATTGCCCAATGAAGAGTCTTTCTTATGTCTGGGAACACAGATGAGATTCAGGAGACTGAGTTAAAGGGTGATGAGACTAGAAATGATTAGTAAAAGGCAGAGTACATTTCAGCTAAGCTAAGCACCAACTGCAGATGTGGTTGTCTCAAGTGTTAACACACAAGCAGCAATATAGGTGAAACTTGCCAAAATATTATGGAAAGAAAAAAATGGAAAATGGAAACAGAAAAAAGTATGTAAAGAAAATTTCCAAAATAGGAATAAGCACTTTTATCTTGAAGGAGAGAGGAAAAACAAAAACACAAATATAACCAAAAGACTAATAGATAAATTAAAACTCCATTGTAGGGGCTAGAGAAATGGCTTAGCAGTTAAGATATTATATACATATGTGTATATAATATATATTATATACACATCAGACTTTGCAAGCAAGCACCTTTAACCACTGAACCAGCTCTCCAGTCCAATGTTCTATCTTTTATTGAATATATTTCTATGACCATTATGGCTTTCTAAAACTGCATGAAATGTTATTTTGACAATTTCAGCATGACATAACATAACCACTTCATTCAATATATATATATATATATTTGGTATGTATAGGGAGGTGTGTGTGTGTGTGTGTGTGTGTGTGTGTGTGTGTGTGTGTGTGCATTCACCACTGTCATCATGTATGGAGGCCAAAGGATAGCTCTGTGCTTTGGGCTTCACCTTTCATCTTGTTTTGAGGCAAGGTATCTCCTTGTTCATAGCCACATTCACCAGGTTACCTGGCCTGTGAGTTTCCAGGTGATTGTCCCCACCTCTCTTCTTGCAGTAGACACATTGGGATTACAGATGCTCATGCTCCAGCATCTGACTTTACATGGGTTATGGGAATCTAATTCAGGTCTCATGCTTGTGTGACAAGCCCTTCATCCATTAAGCCACATATATCTCCAGCACCCCTCCCCTGCAAAAACAAAGTTTAAATTGGTAAAGAACAGGACCATTCCTTTGCCTAATCAAGGTGCTTGGTATTTTGTGAGTGGCAGAGTGTCTGTTTCTATCTGTGCTCAGACAACATTCTGAAGTAATCCTGAAAAATATTTTTATTTATTTATTTGCAGAAGGAGAGAAAGAAGGGAGAGTGGGGGCATAAGGGAGAGAATGGGCATATCAGGGCCTTGTGTCTTTGCAGTTGAACTCTAGATGCTTGTGCTACTTTGTGCATCTGGCTTTAAGTGAGTATTGGGGAATCAAACTCTGGTGGACAGGCTTAGCAAGCAAGTGCATTTAACCACTGAGCCATCTCTCCAGCTCTTGATTACTCACATTTAAAAAAATATTTATTTATTTGACAGAGAAAGAGGAAGAGAGGGGGGATGGGCATGCCAGGGCCTTGAGCCACTGCAAATGAACTCCAGACACATGCGCCCCCTTGTGCATCTGGCTAACGTGGGTCCTGGGGAGTCGAACCTGGGTACTTTGGCTTTGCAGGCAAATGCCTTAACTGCCAAGCATCCCTCAAGCCCGATTACTCACATTTTATTATGGTCTCAGAGTGACTTTACCTGAGATTGGGATTCTCTGAAGCAGTTTATGTCTAAAAGAGTCAGGCCTGCTTCTGAATATAAGGCACTACTTCCCTTCTCTTTCCTTTCATACTGTTCCCTTTTTGATCAGTTCTCTGAACATTAATCCTGATATGCAGATTTTTTTCCACTGCCAAGATGATATTGATTTGGTTAGTTAGTGATGTTTGTTTTGGTTTTATTTGTTTATTTTTATTTTATGTTTTTGAGGTAGGGTCTCACTCTAGCCCAGACTGACCTGGAAGTCACTATGTAAGTCTCCAGCTGGCCTCAAATTCACAGTGATCCTCCTACCTCTGCCTCCTTAGTGTTGGGGTTAAAGGCATGTGCCACCCTGCCAGGCCTAGTTTTATTTTTATTTTTTATTTTTTGGGTTTTCGAGGTAGGGTCTCACTCTAGCCCAGGCTGACCTGGAATTCACTATGGAGTCTCAGGGTGGCCTCGAACTCACGGCGATCCTCCTACCTCTGCCTCCCGAGTGCTGGGATTAAAGGCATGTGCCACCATGCCCGGCTCTATTTTTATTTTTTAAGAGAAGGTCTTGCTGTATAACACAGGCTGGCCTGGAACTGATGACCCTCTTCTTGCCTCTGCATCCCAAATGCTGTGACTGATGGCATTTGCCACCATGTCCAGCTAAGACGCTACTGACTAAGAAGACAAGAGTAAATAAATAAAGAAAAAAAAAAAAACTGGAAAGATGGCTTAGCGGTTAAGGCACAGTCCTGTGTAGCCTAAGGGCCTAGGATTGATTCTCTGGGACCCATGTAAGCCAGATGCACAAGGTGGCATATGTGTCTGGAGTTCGTTTGCAGTAGAGGCCCTATTGCACTCATTTTCTGTATCTGCCTCTCTCTCTTTCTGTCAAATAAACAAATTTAAAAGAAAAGACGAGAAGAGTGCCTACTAAGTACAGTCTGTGGTTGGTCCAGTGTTAATCTTCCTCACTTATCCTGTTGTAAGATTATTCATTGAGCTTCTGATGGATGTAGCAATGGCTGCACATAAGCATTTAAGACCCTGGTCAGGACACATCAGCCAACTGCAAAAGGCAATTACCAGAAACAAAATGACAATGAATCTTTATAATAAGGTTTGAAGTTATGGCCCTTGTGGTGGTTTCAGTCAGGTGTCCCCCATAAACGTAGGTGTTCTGAAAGCCAGGCATGGTGGTACATGCCTTTAATCCCAGCATTTGGGAGGCAGAGGTAGGAGGATCGCCATGTATTCGAGGCCACCCTGAGACTACATAGTGAATTCCATGTCAGCCTGGACTAGAGTGCAACCCTACCTTGAAAAACCAAAAAGAAAAAAGAAAGACATTTAGGTCTTCTGAATGCTTGGTCCCAGCTGGTGGAGATTTGGGAACTAACGCCTCCTGGAGGCGGTGTATTGTTGGGGGGCAGGCTTCTGGGTATTATAGTCAGTTTCCCCTTACCAGTGTTTATTACACTCTCCTGTCGCTATTGTCCACCTTATGTTGGCCAGGGGGTGATGTACACCCTCTACTCTTGCCATTGTTTTCCCTTGCTATGATGGAGCTACCCCTCAAGCCTGTAAGCCCCCGCTTTTTTTTCCACACGCTGCTCTTGGTCTGGTGATTTCTGCCAGCAATGCGAACCTCACTGCAACAGCCCTAGATTACATAATCTAGGTAATAAAAACATGTCCCACAACCCACAGATGACTTTTCCTTTTAGCTTTGTTGTAAGTGGGACTATGTATCCTGTGGTATTTAAATAGGTGTTGAGAATGTTTGCTATGGCCCAAACTCGCCTTCGGTTGGCTAAGAAAAATATCAAGAGCTATACAATTATCCGGGACAAACCAAGGTAATGATTTTGGACTAATTATTTGGATTTCCAGAGTGTGAGTCTGTTAGAGACCGGTTTCAAATCACTTTTATTTATTTCATAAATGTACTTTAGAGAAATTAAAACTACAGAAAAATGAAATAATCATTTTATTCTAGTAAAAAATAGATCTTGGGGCTGGAGAGATGGCTTAGCAGTTAAGTATTTGCCTGTGAAGCCTAAGGACCCCAGTTCTAGGCTTGATTCCCCAGGACCCACGTTAGCCAGATGCACAAGGTAGTGCATGCATCTGGAGTTTGCAGTGGCTGGAGGCCCTGGTGTACCCATTCTTTCTCTCTCTCTCTCTCTCTCAAAGTAAATAAATAAATAAAATATTTTTTAAAAATAGATTTTGCAGATATCCATAATTCTGAGAGTTTGTTTTGCTAGTCATGTAAGAAGTGGATACAGAGAAGTACAAGCATGTCATAAAACATATTTCTTATAATTAGTTACTTATGTGAATAAATTTAAAAAGGAGTCATAATGAAGTCTATTACTTTGTACAGTTAATATAAACTAATAACATGCTTTAAAATTAAAGTAAAATAAGGAAACAAGAAAGTATTAGATTTGTCACTTTAGACATTGGTATTTGCTCTCTATTTTTTAACAGTCTGCTGTGTTGCTGTATTTTCTGATCCCAACCATGTGCTCAGACCAGACAGGATTTACTGAGCATCTGCTCTGAGATAGGGGCAGCGCTAAGCATTTTCATGGCTCTTTTTTTAATTTTTTAATTTATTTATTTGAGAGTGACAGAGAGAGAAAGAGGGAGAGAGAGAGAGAGAGAGAGAGAGAGAGAGAGAGAGAGAGAGAATGGGTGTGCCAGGGCCTCCAGCCACTGCAAATGAACTCCGGATGTGAGAGCCCCCTTGTGCATTTGGCTAACATGGGTCCTGGGGAATTGAGCCTCAAACCGGCTTCACAGGCAAGTGCTTAACCACTAAGCCATCTCTCCAGCCCATTTTTTATGGCTCTTTTACACTCAAACCACACAACAGAACTATCATGTGCAACCATGCTCTCCTCACTGTGCTTGTCTCATTGTGGATATTCCACTCCTCCCTCCCTGTCTACATCCACAGGGTTCAGATGATAGCATTGAAGGTACTGAGTGCACTACTGTGAACCCTCAGCAGTTAGGTTCAGTGTCTCTCCTGCACATGCAGTGCCAGACCTACTGTCCACTGACAAACCACTTTTCTGATTGCAGTGTTCTCATGTGATAATCATAGCTCTCAGAGACCACCAGAAGCAGGAATGGGTTCTATCCCTCCTGAAGTTCTCCCACATAATTTATGCTTGCTTTCTTTTGAAGGCTTCTGAGTATTCTTGCTGAGAAATATAGAAGGATGGTAGTTTTAGGTGGTCCAAATATTTAAAACTCTAAGAATACTTCCAAATACACAGAGCCAGTGGTATGGGTAGTAGATAGAAGCCTGATGTCCTCATAAGAGCACAGATTGTATTTTCTAAGATGGACAAATACCTCAAGTACAATTAAACAAGTCTTGCCAAGCAGGCTGACATATCTCTGAAGGCAGTAAACAGTTGAAATTTATTCTGTTACAGTTGTAAAAGCTAGAAGCATAGAATCAAAAAGTCACAGAGCCATAGAACACCTGAAGGCTCTGGGGAGAACCCTTCCTTCCCTCTGCCTAACTTCTAGTGGTTGCTGGCAATTTTTATGTTCTTGGCCAGTAGAAGTACCCTCCAATAGGACACGACCTTTTTTCTTACCAGGTATGTCTTGGGGTACAAAGTTCCTTCTTGTAAGGGCACCTGTTATCAAGTTTAGGGCCTGCTACAATCCAGCATGGCCTAACAGAACTTGATTGGATCTTCAAAGATCCTGTTTCTACTATGATCATATCCACAGCAATCCAGGATTAGGACTTGAATACATATTTTAAGGGGAGACAATTCAAATTGGGATAAGTAGAACATGAATTCAGGAGTGAAATTTCCAGATACACAGGACAATTTATGATTTAATAAAGGGAGAGTCTATGGGACTTGGAGGGGGTTCATTTTAGATACATTAGAGGTAGTAACTTTAGTCCATAGAAGATAGGGGTCTATGAGAACTTAGGATTCTACTAGTTCTCCTATTATCCCCCCCCTAAGAATTATAGATGATACATTTCTAAGTAAAAGACAAAATTTTAAGTGCTTTTAAAATATTTAGAACATTTTACTTATTTATTTGCAAGCAGAGAGAGAGAGAGAGAGAATGGGCACACCAAGGTCTCCAGCTGCAAACAAAGTCCAGGCACATCTGGCTTTATGTGGGTACTGGGGAATCAAACCTAGATCATTAGGCAATGCAGGCAAATGCCTTAACTGCTGAGCCACTTCTCCAGCCCTTAAATGCTTTTTAAAAATGCATTTGTGTGTGTTTATGTGCATGCAGTTGCACGTGTGTGTGCAGACATATTTGTGTGCATGTGGAGGCCAAAAGACAACTTTGGGTATTATTCCTTAGGAATGCTATCCACCTTTTTTTTTTTTTTTTTTTTTTGAGAGACAAGATCTCTCATCACCTGACCTGGAACTCACTGATTAGACTAGATTAGCTGGAAAGCAAACTCTAGGGATGCTCCTATGTCTCCTTCTTCAACAGTAGGATTATAAATGTGTGCCACCGTGTCCCACAGTTTTATGTGGCACTAGGGATAACACTCAGGTCTTCATGCCTGTGAGGCAAGCACTGAATTATCTGTCCTTCAAGCCCTGAAAACTTAAAGTTCTCTATTAAAGTTATCAGTACCTTAAAATGAAAGTCAGTCTGTAGAGATGGTTCAGTGGTTAAAGATTCTTGCTTGTAAAGTTTATTGGCTGGGGTTCAATTCCCCAGTACTCATGTAAAAACAGATACACAAAGTGGTGTATGTATCTGGAGTTCATTTGTGGCAGCAAGAGGACCTAGTGTTTGCTCTTTCTCTCTCTCTCTCTCTCCCCCCTCACAAATAAATGCATAAATAAAATATTTTAAAAACATAAAATCAATGTCCCTATTACTAGAGAGATATGTGAGAATTTACAAAGATGGTAAAATAGAAGCAAGAATTTACTTATTTTCATTCTATTTTACCTTTTTTTTCTTTGGACATAGTCTGGGACCTTTCTGGCAGAGAGAAAATTCAATCTGTTCTGAAAATAATAGACAATAACCAGAATGTATACCCTAATGCAGGAGCATTTGTATAAAGTCCATCTGGAGTGTGCCCGGGGCCCATGAAGTTCTGCACTTGTCTATGTCTGGTGTCTGGTCTATGTGGATTTGCCAGGATTATGTCACTGGAAGGTATGACATGTTTTGGAAGCAACCTTAGCGATGCCTCTAAAATTAGTCTGCTTATGTTAGTCTAACACCAGTGCCATTTATTTCTGCTATTATGTGTAATATCATGAAGCAGTTTTGCTAAATTCCATATTCAGTTTTTCAGCATTACCAGTTAATTATTTCCGAAGGGCTGAATAGTATTTGTATGCAATGAGCATGCAAATTGTTCCCATTTTCTTTTCTTCCAAATTAGGGGCTTGTCTCTGACAGTTAATAAAAACCTCTCTGAATCTTCTTTTCTATACTATCATAAGAACAATAATCTTGGCTAATGTGGCCTTTTTTTGGTATAGTGGTCAGCTAAAGCATTTCTATGAGATTCAGGGTCTTTGCATTTTGAATGACCTTTCATTTTTATGACAGCTTTTTTCCTCAAGTAAAAGCAAAACATTTTGCTTCATGTGATTCAGCATGCCATAAATAATGAAGCTTTTGAAAGTTTTTTAACTTGTTATATAAGTTGTATAGGGGCTTCTGTTGATGGAAGAAAACCTCTTTGTTTCTAAGAAATTATCAAGTCATGTGCTATTTGAAAAACATATTAAAAGCCAGGTGTAGGGGCTAAGGATGTCACACAGTTGATAGAGTATTTACCTGGTGTACAAAACCCCCTAGGTTCAATTCCAGTACTGCATAAACTGTACAAGCTTATAATCCTAGCATTCAGGAAGGTGGAGGCAGCAGGATCAGAAGTTCAAAGTCCTTTTCTGCTACACAGCAAGTTTAAGATCAGCCTGAGATACATAGAATTCTATGAGAGAGAGAGAAGAGAAAAATACAAATCAGACATGTGGCTAATGCCAGCACTCAGGAGGTTGGGGCAGGATTACGAGAAGACAGCCTGGGCTACATAGTGAGTACCAGACCAGCCAGGGCTAAGTAAAAGACCCTGTTTCAAACAAACAAACAAACAAAAATACCCCTTATCAACTATCAGGTTAAATGTTTGTTCTTTTATTCTTTTCTAATTGGTTTGTCTAGGCAAGGACAATTTCTTCAGCCACCTGAGTTGAATTGGGTTCCATAAATGGTTTGTATTACAAAGGTGAACTGAATTCAGGTTTGTGATAGCACAACCTACTGATAACTTCAAATTTCTTTTTTTTTTCAGATTTATTTATTTGAAAGGGCAAGTGAGAAAGAGGGGGAGAGAGAGAGAGAGAGAGAGAGAGAGAGAGAGAGAGAGAACAGGTATGCCAGGGCCTGCAGCCACAGTAAACAAACTACAGATGAGTGGGCCACCTTTCATATCTGGCTTATGTGGGTCCTAGGGAAGCCAACATGGGTCCTTTGGCTTTGTAGGCAAGTGCTTAAACTGCTAAGCCATCTCTCCAGCCAATATTTCTACTTTTTAAAAAAAATTTTGGTCATTATTTATTTATTTATTTGAGAGTGCCAGACAGAGCGAGAAAGGCAGATAGAGAGAGAGAGAGAATGGGTTCACCAGGGCCTCCAGCCATTGCAAATGAACTCCAGACGTGTGTGCCCCCTTATGTATCTGGCTAATGTGGGACCTGGGGAATTGAGCCTCGAACTGGGGTCCTTAGACTTCACAGGCAAGAGCTTAACCGCTAAGCCACCTCTCCAGCTCCATATTTCTACTTTTATTTAAAAAAAAAAGTTATTCTCAGATAAAGTGAGGTCAGACTTTCTTAAGGAAATGGTAACAATCTGTAAAAGATACATTTGACAGTGTGTATGTATATGGAAACATCACCCCATACCCCTTTAACATCTATAATTATATCAATTAAAAACAAACTATAAAAAACAAAAGGGGCCTCTGATGATATTCCTAGTATCAGATCTTTAATGAACCACAAGGGAAAAGGGCTTATGATAATGGGGCACCCTCTTTGGGTGCTGTGGCAGAGCTATACTTCAGTCCCAGAAGGCTTCTTCATGTTTATCTTCTTCAGGAGGTAGGCCAGGGAATAAGGACCCAGTTCATGGAAAAGGGATGTGATGTCAGAAAAAGTTGGTGTCAATTGCCCCTAGCATACAGTATCATCCCAGGAATCCTTAAGGTTGTTTTGTAATAATTGCTCTGGGAAAATAGTTGATAAGTTTTACATTGTGAAAAATTTGCCTTCATGTGATACAGCATGGCATAAATAATGAAGCTTTTGCCATCGTTTTTGCTGTTGTTGCAGCAGAATTTTAATTCCTCATTGAAGGCTTTATGTCTCTTTTTAATTAAAGGTCTTAATAAAACAGAATCAGTCCTAAAGCTTTACTCAGTTTTTAAACATAGTAAAAAATCATTCACATATTATATTAGGATACACTCATGAGGAAATCTTATCTCCTTAAGTTCCCAATTAGGAATCTGAGAGATAAAAGAGGAGCTTCAATAAACCCCTGAGGCAAAACAGTCCAGGTGTACTGTTGAGTTTCTATGTGAAGAGGAATAAATATTGACTGCTTGGATCTAATGGGATGCTAAAAAACATAAACCCATCACAGTGAAGGGACTGGCTTCAGGTAGTGTTGAGACAAGATAGAATTTGGTTCAGGATCACTGGGAAAAAAGAAATTGCAATCTCATTATGGCCTTATGGTCTTACGTGAGTCAATATCCATGCCCATAAGGTATACTCCTGGGCAGCTCAGGAGTGGTACAGGGTAGCTGCAAGGAATATGGAGCCCATGGCTTATAAAGTCTTTGGCAGTGGGCTTTGACTCTTTTTGGGCTTTAGGCTTTAAAGAACATTAAGTAAAACAGGCAAGGGTTCAAAAAGGCCAATTTCTACCTGGATGGATCTGGTCTTTAGGATCCTTCTTTTATTAGTAGAACCTTTGTCCCAATGAGGGATATGATAATTCCTCAAATTGATATTTGGTTAAATT
This sequence comes from Dipus sagitta, assembly GCA_036346955.1. Lineage (NCBI taxonomy): Eukaryota > Metazoa > Chordata > Mammalia > Rodentia > Dipodidae > Dipus > Dipus sagitta. The sequence goes on from CM070774.1 coordinate 119,277,611, forward strand.
TACCTGCACTAGCAAAGCACCATCTAAATTTAACTGCTGAGTGGGGGTAATGTGGCTCAGAGGTAGAGCACTTATCTTCATGCTTGAGCTTCTGGGTACCAGCCTCAGTACTGACAAATAAAAATAAATAATGAGTAAATAAACAAATAAATAAATATAGCTACTGTGAGGCTTGGCGGGTATAACTCAATGATTGTCTCATCTATCATGTGTGAGTATCTGGGTTTATCCCAGCAAACTAACTGACTTACTAAATAAACAAACAAATAGCACTATGAGAGATCATGCATGGGAGAGTTCCCAGGTGTCTTCAGAGATGACCCAGTGGAGCAACATTTGGCTTAGTCATTGTGCTTACATAAAGGATTCTACCCAATAAAATGTATTTGTGTGCAGAACTAGACAGTAAGACTCTATTGCCGAAGACTCCACATGCTTGGGCTGCAGGTCACGGAGAAATCGAGCTGGAGCTGAGCTGGAAACCTCCTCCCTGTTGACTAGCTGTCAGGATGCCAGGAAGAGCTACGCAGCCCGCAGCCTTTTGCAGGAGAGAAGTCATCAATGGTATAACCAGTAGCTGACCCTGCAAGCTTTATGGCTGGCCACCCAGGCCAAATGTACCAACTGGTACAAAGGTGGCATGCCTGCTATGGGGGAAACCAACTGCCCTCTGATTGAACTTGAGTCCTGCTACATGGGAGGGAACTTACCCCTGGTACTGAAAACCTAGTCAAAAGCCTATGGCTTGGGCAGATCATAAGCCCTAGGGGGGAAACTACTGTTGTCCGGCTAAACTGATATATTATGCCCACAAGACTGCCCTCTAAATGCTTATGGTTATGCCCATATGTTAATGCTACTCTCACTTTTGGTTAGGGAAGCTTCTCTTTTCAGATGGCAGTGACCACTGGAGTGACTCAAAACTCACCACAGTGCTAAGAAATGACAGTGGAGTGTTCAGCACTAAGTGAGACATTGCTATCACATCCTCCAAGGCTCAGGGACCATTGTGGAAGGGGTGGTGGAAAGAATGTAAGAGCCAAAGGAAGGGGAGGAGTGCTTACAATACTGTCTTCCAGACACAAAGCGGCATTGATATTCATGGCCTCACAGTGGCTGTTGCTAACTACATAAGAGCTGTATAATAGGAGGAAAAAAATTATATCAAAATAGAAGAGAGGACTGGAAAGATTGTTCAGCAGTTAAGGCACTTGCCTACAAAGCCTAATAACATGAGTTCAAACCCCTAGTACCCATGTAAAGCCAGTTGCACAAAGTGCACATGCATCTGGAGTTTGTTTGCAGCAGCTAGCAGCCCTGGCCTGTCCAGTCTGTCTGTCTCTCTATGTTTGCAAATAAATAAATATAATATAATAACATACATTATAAAATGTTTTTAAAAAACATAAAAGAGACTAGTTGGAAAGAAGGGATTCAGTGGAGGAAAAAATTGGGGGGGGGGGCAAAGGGAAGTGGTGAGAGGGGATTATGATCACAGTATATTGTCTATATTTATGGGAGTTGTCAATAAAAAGTTAAAAAATAAGAAAATGTGTTGGTGTGGTGCCAGACAGAAGACGTGTGTTAACTGGCAGGGGTTGGGTAAGGGAAGGGTCCGCATACTGTTTCAGGTTCTTGAATGGTTTACTGGCTCCCAGAAAGATGGATAGACATCTGGTAGAATTGACAATTGGCAGAGCAGCACTCATATCTATCAGAAACATTTTTTTTTGTGGTTGTTCTGTCATTAAAGGTAGTTCTCTTAGTTGATTTAAAGGACTCACTGGAAATTGTACAATACAGTTTTCCTCATAGTCCATTATTCTGCTTTGGGCCAACAAGGAGGAAGCATTAGCTTGGTTTCTTTCTGTTTTTTTTTTTTTTTCCTTCTGGTCTTGACTTGTCTTTTCTTTACTTATCTTTCATTTTTTCTCTTCTTCTCCTCTTTCTGCCTCACCCTCCCCTTTCTACTCCTCCTTTTCCTTCTTTTCTCTTCTCTTTTCCTTCCTTCTTTCCATCCTTCTTGTCTCCCTCATTCCTTCCCTTCCCTCCCTCCTTTTCCTTTCTCTTTCTTTTTCTTCTTCCTTCCTTTCTTTCTTCCTCCCCTACCTCCCTCTCTCCTTCCCTCCCTTTCCTTTTCTTTCTCCCTTCCTTCCTTCCTTCCTTTTCTTTCTTTCTTTCTTTCTTTCTTTCTTTCTTTCTTTCTTTCTTTCTCTTTATTTCTTTCTTCTTTCAACAGAGACTCATTGCATAACCCAGGCTGGCCTCAAACTCAATCCTCCTGCCTCAGTCTCCTGAGTGCTGCTGGGATTACAGATGTGTACCACCACACCAAGTATTTTTTTTTTTTTTTTTGCATCCTTTAAAAAATATATTTTGTTTATTTGAGGGAAAGAGAACAGAGAATGCATCAGGGCCTCCAGCTACTGCAAATGAACTCCAGATGCATGTGCCCCCTTGTGCATCTGGCTTATGTGGATCCTAGGGAATCAAACTGGGATCCTTTGTCTTTGCAGGCAAATCAGGCAAATGCCTTAACTGCTAAGCCATTTCTCTAGCCCTTTTTCTGGCATCTTAACTGAGATGGGCTGATTGTTTTTCCAGAGTATCCCAACCCTTTTAAAAATGCTATCAGCCAGGTGTGGTGGCACATACCTTTAATCCCAGCACTCGAAGGCAGAGGTAGGAGGATTGCTGTGAGTTCGAGGCCACCCCGAGACTACATAGTGAATTCTTCCAGGTCAGCCTGGGCTAGAGCAGGACCCTGCCTCGGAAGAAAAAAAAAAAAAAACAACAACAACAACAAAAAGTACTATCAAATGATCTTTGTCCAAGGGAAAGTTTTAAGCATCTTCTAACTTTTGGCAACAAATAATTTGTTTTACATTTCTGAAACTGATTGTTTAAAATATCTAAATGGGATCAGATAATGTGCAAACTTAAAAAAATATATTTAATTTAATTTATTTGAGAGGGAGGGAGGGGAGAGAGAGAGACAGGCAGATAAATAGAGGTGAAAACGGGTACGCCAGGGTCTCCAGCCACTGCAAACAAACTCCAGACACATGCATCATCTTGTGCATCTAGCTTACATGGGTACTGGGGAATCAAACCTGGGTCCTTTGGCTTTGTAGGCAAGTGCCTTATCCACTAAGCCATCTCTCCAGCCCATGTGCAAACTTTTGAGAATGACTTTTTAAAAATTCAGCAAAACTTACAGATAATTGGACTTCTGTGTGAGTAGGAAGAAAACTCAGTAGCAAAGGCCAGTAAGCTAGAAAAGAGATATAAAAGGAATAGAAAGGAAGGGAGGGGGTACTTAATAGGATGGCATTGTATATATGTAAGTAGAGGAATAGATTAATGGGGGTGAAAAGGCCTAGGTGAGGTCAGAGGAAGAGATTGAGTTAAGGAAAGGTGGAGGGAGGGCTAATCAAAATCTAAGAGGATATAAATAAATCATATGGAAACCTACTTTTTTGGACAATGGAACACTCAAGAGCCATAGATTGTTACTAGAAAATTTTCAGTGCGAGGGATGGGATACCTTCCAGTGAGTTGTTGGCCAGGGAGGTCTCTGATGTCCCCAAATCATTACAGGCCATTGCCAAGGCCCTCAGTTTCCCACAGGAATAGATGGTAAGACCCTATTGCTGAAGACACCACATACTTGGGCTGCAAGGCCACTGAGAAATCCTGCTGGAACTGAGCTGATAATCTCCTCCATGTATACCAGCTGACAGAAAGCTAGAAGAAGCCATTCTGCATGCAGTTCAATGGGAGAGAGAGAAATCACCAGTGAAGATACTCAACAGTGGACACTGCAAGCCTTGTATTTGGCCAGCCAGGCCAAATGAGCCAACGGGAGCAGTAGTGGCACATCTGATATGGTGGAAACTAACTACCCTCAAATTGGACTGGAGACCCTCTCCATGGGAAGGAATACATCCCTGATACTGAAAACGTACAACAGGGGTAGACATGAGCCCTAGGGTTGTAGCATCTGTTGCTGTCTGGCTAAATGTACATACTATGCTCATCAAACTGCCCAGTAAGCACTTCTCTCTCTTTTTTTTAAATCCCCAAATTACTTAGCTTTTTAAATTTTTTTTGTTTATTTTTATTTACTTATTTGAGAGTGACAGACAGAGAGAGAAAGAGGGAGAGAGAGAGAGAGAGCGAGAGAGAGAGCGAGAGCGAATGGGCGCACCAGGGCTTCCAGCCACTGCAAACAAACTTCAGATGCATGCACCCCCTTGTGCATCTGGAAAATTCAAACATCTTTTTTGTTGTTGTTGTTGTTGTTTTTGTTTTTTCGAGGTAGGGTCTCACTCTACTTCAGGCTGACCTGGAATTCACTATGTAGTCTCAGGCTGGCCTCGAACTCACGGTGATCCTCCTACCTCAGACTCCCAAGTGCTGGGATTAAAGACATGCACCACCATGCCCAGCCCTCCAATAAGCACTTCTCTTAATGTTCATGCCCTAATATTAATGCTACTCTCACTTTTGGTTAGAGAAGCTTCTCTTTTCAGATGGTAGTGACCTTGGGATGACTCAGAAGGCATCATGGTACTGGAAAGAAGTGACAGAGGAGTGCTCAGTACTGCAATATCTCTATCACACCTTCCAAGGCTCAGGGTCCATTGCGGAAGAGATGGCGGCAAGAATGTAAGAGTCAAAGGAAGGGTAGGACTTCTTACAACGTGCTCCCACCCCCAGACACAAAATGGCCTGGATATCCATGACCTCACAGCACCTGACACTCCCTACACAAGACCATTGTAATAGGAGTAAAAGATCATGATATCAACATAAAAGAGAGACTGATTGAGAGGGGGCGGGGAGAATTGAGAATTGAGAATAGAGTTTCAAAGGGGAAAGTGGGGGGATGGAGGGCATTACCATGGGATATTGTTTACAATCATAGAAGTTGTTAATAAAAAAATTAAAAAAGAAATAAACAAAACCAAAAAAAAAAATTCAGCAAAACTCTCTGGAAGTTTATTTAGTAGTAGCCTATATCAACAGTGGCTTCCTGCTTATTGCTGAGCATTCCATTTTTACCCACTCCTTCACTAAAGGACATCTTGGTTATTTCCAGGTTTTTGTTATTATGAAAAAACAAGATATGGGGCTGGAGAGATGTTTTAGCCATTAAGCGCTTGCCTGTGATGCCTAAGCACACCGGTTCGAGGCTTGTATTCCCCAGGACCCGCGTAAACCAGATGCACAAGGTGGCACATGCATCTGGAGTTCATTTGCAGTGGCTGGAGATCCTGGCATACCTATTCTCTCTCTATCTGCCTCTTTCTGTCTCTGTCACTCTCAAATAAATAAATAAAAATAAATTTATAAAAAAACAGATATGAACATTCATGAGTAGATATTCATGTGAACATGTGAACATGTTTTCATTTATTTGGAACAATAAGTGCCCAAACCATGTAGTGGATGAATGTCTAGTTTTGTCAGAAACTTCACCTGTTTTCTAGAATAGTTGTGCCATTTCACTCCATTTTTTGGTGTGTGCATCTGCATGTGCCTGTGGTACATGCACATATGTACAGATGTATGCATCCCATATGCATGTGTACAGGGCCAGAGGAAGGCATTAGCCATCCTCTGCTATTGCTCTTCTACCTTATTTTCCTGAGACAGAATCTCTCACTGAAGCTGTAGCTCCCCATGTTTTGGTTAGACTGGCTGACCAGGGAGTCCCAGAAATCCTCCTGTCTCTACCTCCCCCCACCCACCCAGCCCTGGGGTTATAGGAACGAGCAACTGTGGTGGTTTGATTCAGGTGTCCCCCATAAACTTAGGTGTTCTGAATGCTAGTCTCCCCAGCTGATGGCAATAGGAAATTAACGCCTCCTGGGGGCAGTATATTGTTGGGGGTAGGCTTATGGGTGTTATAGCCAGTGTCCCCTTGCCAGTGTTTGGCACACTCTCCTGTTCCTGTAGTCTACTTGATGTTGGTCAGGGGGTGATGTCCCCCGTCTGCTCATGCTGTCGTTTTTCCCTGTCATCGTGGAGCTTCCCCTCGAGTCTGTAAGCCAAAATAAACCTCTTTTTCCCCACAAGCTGCTCTTGGTTGGGAGATTTCTACCAGCAATGCAAACCTGACTGCAACAGTGGCCATGCCCAGGTTTTTATGTGGGTGCTAGAACTCGAACTCAGGTCTTTACTCTTGTACAGCAAGAGCTCTTTCACTGTGCCATCTTCCCAGCCCTGGTTGTGATAGTTTAGTATTGCTATCAGTAAAGCAATGCACGAGTCCTCCAGTCTTCCTATTCTTGTCCATATTTACTTATTTATTTAAGCTCCCATGCCAGGTGTGTAGTAGTACATCACTGTGAATGTGCTTTCATCCTTACACAGAGGAAGATCCCAAAGATTTTCTTCAGTATTTGTGTCTGAAAGATATATATTGGTTTTTCGAGGTAGGGTCTCACTCTCTCAGGCTGACCTGGAATTCACTATGTCATCTCAGGGTGGCCTCAAACTCATGATGATCTTCCTATCTCTGCCTCCTGAATGCTGGGATTAAAGGCGTGCGCCACCACGCCCAGCTAAGATTTATATTTTTGCATTTTAGTTTCCAATCCATAAAGAAGGTTGAGGGCTTGTTGTTTTTTCTCATGGATCACCAACACTCCCCTATCATTTGTTGAAAAAGCTATCTTTCCTCTATTAAATTGGTTTTGCATCTTTGTCAAAAGTCATTTGAGAAGGCAATGCCTCTGGAAAGAAGATCTCTATGCACAAGCCAGTAAACAAAAATCATTACTGGCTTTATTTCTTCTAAATGAAATTACTTTTATCTCCAATGGCCCATTTGAAAGCTTATGAGAAATTCCTCCTCAGTCATTAGTGGGATCCTTTACCCCTCCCATGGTTGAACCAGACTGCAAAACCACCATGATTTAAGGGCCTGTAATAGGCATTGTAGCAGACAGCCATACATTGCTGGGATGAACTTCCAAACCAGGCACTGTTTATGGGAGGAATGGCATTTATTTGAAGCTTAAAGATTCAGGGAAGTTCCATAATGGCTAAAAAGAGAAAACCCACCACCAAAAGCAAGAGCAAAAAACCAGTAGCTAAGCCACAGGGAACCCAGGCAGAGCTCAGGCACTTTGCATATCTTACACTGGAATTCAGATCTTCCCCCAGTGACACCTCCTTCAGCCTGGTAGCTGGAAATCCAAGAAGCTTTAGTAATACTCCTAAATCTATAGGGAACATCTATTCAAACTACCATCGGTGTCAAAATTTGTTGTCGTCTGTTCCATGTTTAATCTCTAACTTGCTCCAATGCTGCACGGACAGATTGTAAGCAAGCTCCAGATACCTCCTGCATTAGTTACTGTTCTCCTTGCTGTGACACAATACCTGACAAGCAACTTCAGGAAGGGTTTGCTTGGATTCACAGTCTGAGGGAACAGTCCATCTGAGTGAGAATGGCTTTAGCTGTGGTAGCAAGTGTGTGAGGCAGCTGGTCACATTGTGTCCAGTCAGAAAGTGCAGAGAGCTGAGTTTTGCTCCCCTCGCTTTCTCAATTTTATTCAGTCTGGAATCTGAAATGGGATGGTGCTGCCTGTTATGGGGTCAGGTGTCACACAAGTAAGACCACCAACTCACAGGATGCTGGGTGAGGGCTGATGCATCAGGACTACACCCTAGAGGTTGGGATCTCTAGTGCAGCTCTGAACTGCTCAGAGAATCAGCTTTTATTGGAGAAAACCACAAGATGTTCATTGCAAAAACAGGATGGGAGTTAGACCACAAAGTTACATAAAGTTACTGTTAAACAAGGGGGTAATTACAAAAAAAAAAAATCACAAGGTATTCATTACCTAGGTCATGTAGGGCAGAACTGAGGCAAGAAACATTCCATGCTATGTAATCACAAAGGTATTTAGAAACAGGGAGGTCATGGTGCATTGCACAGAGGGGTCGTTCCATTCCTTGTGGAGTAGATAAAAGGGAAACACCTGCATTTTGCAATAAGGCCTGTGGTAACGATTCCTGAAACTTTTCCTTTATCTGTCAGGAATATCAGCTTGGGTAGTGATCTCCATTATGTGTGCTAAAGGCAAGGTCTGCACAGCAAGGGTTGTACAGGAAGATGTTTAACCAGGTCTGCTGAATCCCTCTACATTCCATTGCCAGCCCACATGCAGGGCAGGTCTTCCATGCTCAGTTAAACCTCTCTAGAGACATCCTCAGAGACACACCTAGAGGTATGTTTCCATGGTGATTATAAATTCAGTCAACCTGACTGACAAAGAAGATTAACCATTACACCACCATGCTATTGGCAAATGTCTTAGTTTATTTCTGTTTGTACAAAATAAAATTCCTGAGTCTAGGTAACTTAGAAAGAGAAGAGGCTTATATAGCTTATAGTTTGGAGGCTGAAAGATGAAGATTGGGTGGCCATGTATATAGCCCTCTCTAATGAGGGCTGTGTGGCGGTGTCCCAAATGCTGGAGGGCACCATGGTGGGAGTTCATAGTGGGAGTGTTGAGTGGTACATGCAGTAGAAATCACACAGCAAGAGAGGAAATAAAGGCAAGATAGCTGAGTTCACTTTATAACAACCTATTCTAGTAAGAAGTGATCCAGTCTCACAAGACCTGAGCCAGTTCCACAAGAAGGTATTAATGCCTCTGATAGTGGAGCTCTCATGACCTCATCACCATTCACTGGGCCCTACTCTAAAAGATTCACCACATAGCAATACTACCATATTGGTGGGCAAGTTCCCAGCAGTAAAATTACAGTAAAACTGGCTTCTTGGCGATTGCCTGAAAGCCTGAACAAAGTAGACAGGAATACTTAGAGTGTTCTGTAAGACAGTGTGCTAGGCTCTATACAGTTGGACAGCTGGACAGCTGGACAGCTTGGAAGACTGCATTTCCCAGATTCCTTGCAACTAGCTATGGCTGCTAGAATAAGTCTGGCTAGTGAAAAATGAGGTGAACTGAGATTTGGAACAGAGCTTCTGCTTTCTTTGAATCTGCATTGGCCAGCAAGATGGAAGCTTCATGTTAAAGACAAAAAAGAAAAAAAAAATTAGATAGGTGAAGCCTGGGCCAGGATGGCCAGATACCTACCTACCACTGAATATTTACATGAGAGAAATCAACCTCTTCATTGATGCAGCCAGTGTCAGTTCTGAATTGTGTCTTGAGTTAACTTTCACCTGATACAACATTGCACTCACTTTACTTCAGTTTTGGGGTCTCTGTGAGGCCCAGGCACTTCAGGAATCCTGATGGCATCCATCTCTGCAAGTGGATTGAATCACTGTCCACCCTGGGTCCATCCATATACATGTCATCTCTGGCTCTGGGCACTCCTATGCCTTTTTTCTCTAGGTTTGTGGCCTCCTGGGGTCTGCCTTGGAGGAGGCCATGCTCTTGGCTCCTACACATGTGTCTGGGAGGGCTTCACTTGGTGGGAGCTCTGATCTGGAGCCAGTAATAGGGGACTCTGGAATCCAAGATAACAATCATGATTATTTGTTTGTTTGTTTTACTCAAACAGTCCAGGATAATTTCCCATTCTCCTGAGGAAGCAATCATTTTCTATGCATTCTTGGGATTTACTCTCTTTTTTTATGAGAGAGAGAGAGAGAGAGAGAGAGAGAGAGAGAGAATTGGCATGCCAGGGCCTTAGTCACTGCAAACAAACTCCAGACACATGTGTTACCTTGTACATCTGGCTTATGTGGGTTCTGGGGAGTCAGATCTAGTCCTTAGGCTTCACAAGCAAGTGCTTTAACCTCTAAGCCATCTCTCCAGCCTATTGGACTTTACTCTTGATAATTTTTAGGCGAGGTCCTAAAGTATTCTTCACTCTCCTGGGATTTTTGACTTCTAGGTTACACCTTCCCTTTTGCCTGACAAATCTTTCCCTTGAGGTAATGAGCACAAAAGAGCCAGAATGCTTAAAGTTTAAAATGGGAGCAGGTGGTAAGTTAACAAGCATTGGGAGACAATTGCCAAATGCTTCAAAAAGCAATAGTCCGTCACATGTTGGGTCATGATATGCAGAGACATTTAGCTTACCCATAACTGTGGGCTAACTCCACAATGCATGACCCGTATACCTCAACAAGGAGGGGCCAAGGGGAGGGGGTAGGTCACGGATGAGCCTAATAATGGTACCAAACTGACTGTATTTGCTGAATACAGAACTGACTAATAAAGAAAAAAGAAAAAAAAAAAGCAATAGTCCAGCAGAATAAGATAAACAGTCATTCACTGGTATCTGGGAGGGGTTGGTTCCAAGGAATAAAATACTAAATACTAAAGTCTGTGGATGTGCAAGTCTCTTATGTCAAATGATATATTTGCATATAACTGTGCATGTTCTCCAATGTACCTTAAATAATCTCTGGGTTATTTACAATACATAATAAAATACAGTCATTATAATGTATTTTTTGAGAATCTCATTTTGTAGCCCAAGCTGGCCTTGAACTCAACAATGATCCTTTTATCTTAGCCTTCTAAGTGCTGTGATTATAGACGTGAACCACCATGCCCAATTATATGTGTTTTTAAGAGACTAATAATAATTAGAAGAAAATCTAGCCACATTCAGTACAGACACAACTTTTTTGAACAATAATTGGTTGAATCAATGGATATAGAAAGGAGAACTGGCTATATTTAATTCACTATAGGTTCCCTGCTGATTTTCTGTCCACTCTTTGCCTAGATGTACACATTTTGTTGTTGTTGTTAAGGATCAAACCCAGGGCCCTGTGCATGCTAGGCAAGAACTCAACCATTGAGTTATGCTCCAAGATTCTCATACTGCTTCACACCCAATAGAAAGGTAAGCCCAGTGTGGTAGTTTGAATGTATGTCCCTCATAGACTCAGGTGTTTTATTAAAGCTTGTAACTTGGATCGCCAGCTGCCTGGCTGGAGGAGGTGTGTTTGGGGGCAGATCTGAATTTCAGCATAAAGGTGTAGAGAGAGGTTTGAGCTCTGGAGGTCCTGCTTGCTGTGGCTTATGCTTGCTGTTTTTGGTGTTTGCTGGTTGGTGGTGGTTTCTCTGTCTGCTTAGATTTATGGATGGAACCTAGCCCAGATCTGTAAGCTTGAAATGAATCCTGTTCCACCCATAAACTGTGACTGGTTTGGATGTTCATTCCAGCATTGTGAGGCTGTCTGCTATACCCAGCTTTGGGGAAGTTGTCCTTATTTTCTGTTCACTTCAGCTCTACCTGGATCCTCCTGGGCAGTTCCTCCCCTCACAGGGCTGGCATACAGGTTGGGGACCAGGAACTCTGTCAGAGCATCACTTCATGTACAAAGCCAGCAGACTGCTGATGCACTCAGATGGCTGGTGAAAAAATGGGTGAGCCTGAGAACAAAGAGCCAGTATGGTGCCAGGAAAGGTCTATGGGTGGGGCGGGGGGGGGCTAATTGTGGTAGCTGGTCAGTAATGAGTTCTTTCCCACACACTTACAGCCACACGGTAGTTGCTGCTGGAAGAACATCAGGCAACAAGGGACATTTGAGAAAGGCCAGTGTGTGAACAAGGACCATCTGGAATAAGCAGTAATTACCAGAGAAAATCTTTGCCCAGGATAGAAAATAAAGCTCAGCAACTGATCTAAGCACTGAAGACTTCACTGACATGTATTGTTTTTATGAGGAACCAGCATTTATTTTTATGGCTTAGTTAATGGACTTCTAGAAATAAAAACTGAGTATACAGAGTAACATTTACTACCCATGTAACATTAGAAAAGTCTTTACAGCTTTTCTTCTGTCTTTTCTCCCTCACTCCTTTTCCACTTCTTTTTTCTCCTTCCTTCTCTCCATTTTCTCCTTTCCTCCTTCCTACATTCATTCACAGAGCATCTGCTTTGTACTAGGCATTGGACTAGACATGCAAAGAAAGAGAAAAGATGGAGTCCCTCCCTGCCCTTACTCTTTAGCTCACAGCCTGCTACCATCATGGTTTTCAACAGTGGTAATTACCAGGCAGTGCAGGAAGGGGGCCAGATGAAGCTGTGAGAATGGTGCCTTACCCAGTGTGATGGTCAATCTTCCTTGTCAACTTGACTGGATATAGAATCATGAGGAAGCACGCTTCTGGGCATATCTATGTGTGGGTTTGCAGAGTGGTTCAATTGAGGAGGGAGGATTGGCTCTGAATGTGTGTGACACCATCCAATGGGCTGAGGTGCCACATGGAATAAAAAGGAGAAAGGGAGCTGAACACCAGCGTTCATCTCTCTCTGCTTCCTGGTTGCAGATACAATGTGACCACCTGCCTGACATTCCTGCTGCCATGACTTCGCCATCATGATGGACTGTATCCCTTCTTAAACTATGAGCCAAAATAAACCCTTTCCTCTGTATGTTGCTTTTCTCAGGTGATTCCTCTCAGCAGTGAATAAAGTAGTTTAATAGGCTCAGATACTGGGACGGACAACTGTTAAGGAAGATTGGGTTTGAGGGTGGTGGCTGGGTAATGCCAGAGTGAGTTTTAAAACCCAATAAGGAATTGGATGAGTGAAGTTGGAGGAAGGTGATCTAGGTAGTGGGAAGAGGGTGTCTGAGGCCAAGAAGGAATTGGCTCAGCACAATTGGTACACTCTATGGGGAGCAGTGGGCTGAGATAAGAGGGGTAAGGGTCAGATGGCCAGAGGTCCCATACATCAACAAAGTTATATTTTCTTCTAAAACAGTGATTCTTCATAGGGGTGACTTTGCCCCTCAGGAAACATGTGGCAATGTCTGCAGACCATTTTCATTGTCATTGTTGGGGTGTGTCCAACTTGTAGAAGTGAACAAGGCAGCTCTTCCTCCTAGGGCTAGCTGCCTAACTTGCAAAGTCCAGTACAAAATGAGGCTTTGGGTCCCTTTGTTCAAAAAGCAGACCAAGCCAGGTGTAGTGGCATAGGCCTTTAATCCCAGCACTTGGGAGGTAGAGGTAGGAGGAGCAACACCCTTCTTCAAAATCCCCCCCCCCAAAAAAAAAGCAGACCAATGATGCCATTAAAAGTATTAAAATACATGCTTATAATCCCAGTGTTTGGTACACTGAAGCAGGATGACAAGGTTGAGGCCAGCTAGGACCTCTTTTTTTTTTTTTTTTTTTTTTTTTTTCGAGGTAGGGTCTCACTCTAGCTCAGGCTGACCTGGAATTCACTATGTAGTCTCAGGGTAGCCTTGAACTCATGGCGATCCTCCTACCTCTGCCTCCCGAGTGCTGGGATTAAAGACGTGTGCCACTACACCCTGCTCCAGGACTTCTTTTGAGAGCCACCTTTGAGCTTCTGAAGGAGAAATGGATACTTTGGAACACCTTTGCATCACTACTGTCCCTATTCTTTGTTTTTACCTGGATATATAATATTGTGAGAAATTTTAAATGTTTGTTGTTGTGGATAGACTATTATATATCTAAAGCAAACTGCTATAATCTCCCATACAATAGGTTATTAATGTTTAATGAAGAAGCAAGACAAAACCCCAACCAAACAACCAATCAAACAAAAAACTACAAATAAAATGCAAAGTTGTTTTCCTTTCTTTATATTCTCTCTCATTATTTGCCATAGTACATTCATTCATCTTTGCCACAATGACAGTGATGAGGTGTAGGAGATCCTAACTGGATAGGCAGCTGAAGGTAACAGAGCCCTCAAAGTGAGCATTTACTTTTTCTTGGCCAGAAGTGAGAAATGTACTTGAACCTGTATGTAGGAATCCAGCTTTCCCTTATCTCTTTTTCTCTAATGGAGTTCCCCTTCCCTAGACCTGATTAATCTGGGTTTTCCTTATCTCACTCTCCATAAAGGAGTTCTTTTTTAAAAAAAATTTAAAAAAGACAGAAAGAGAAAGAGGGAGAGAGAGAGAGAGAGAGAGAGAGAGAGAGAGAGAGAGAATGGGTGTGCTAGGGCCTCCAGCCACTGCAAATGAACTCCAGATGCATGCATCCCCTTGTGCATCTGGCTAACGTGGGTCCTGGGGAATCGAGCCTCGAACCGGGGTCCTTAGGCTTCACAGGCAAGTGCTTAACTGCTAAGCCATCTCTCCATCCCAGGAGTTCTTTTTCCTACTTAAAAAAAAAAAAAACAACCCGGGCTCGAGAGATGGCTTAGTGGTTAAGACACTTGTCTGCTAAGCTTAAGGACCCATGTTCAACTCTCCAGTTCACAAGTAAACCAGATGCACAAAAGGTGAGGCAAGCACAAGGTCACACATGCCCACTAGGTGGCACAAACATCTGGAGTTTGATTGCAGTCGCTGAGGCCTTGGCGTACCAATTCTTTCTCTCTTTTCAAAATAAAATAAAATTAAAAAATTAAAAAAAAAAAGCCCAGATCAGAATCACCAGGTAGATTACCTGCTGGGAACTAACCTTCTGGAATTCACTATGTAGTCTTAGGGTGGCCTTGAACTCACAGCAGTCCTCCTACTTCTGTATCCTGAGTTTTGGGATTAAAGTTGTAAACCATGGGGAAGGGAGGGAGAGAGAGAGAAAAAGAGAGAGGGAGGGAGGGAGAACACCAGGGCCTCCAGCTGCAAATGAATTCCAGATGCATGTGCCACTCTGTGCATCTGGCTTTATGCGGATACTGGGGAATTGAATTTGGATTGTTAGGCTTTTTGGGCAAGTGCCTTAACCACTGAGCAATCTCTCCAGCCCAACCCCTTCTGTTTTGCAAGAGCTTTGCCTTTTTTCCTTCTCTTATGCTTCATAATAAAATTTTTCTGGGGCTGGAGAGATGGCTTAGCAGTTAAGCGTTTGCCTGTGAAGCCTAAGGACCCTGGTTCAAAGCTCGATTCCCCAGGACCCACGTTAGCCAGATGCACAAGGAGGGTGCATGCATCTGGAGTTCATTTGCAGTGGCTGCAGGCCCTGGCATGCCCATCCTCTCTCTCTCTCTCTCTCTGCCTCTTTCTGTCACTCTTAAATAAATAAATAAAAATAAACAAAAAATTAAAAACAATTAAATTTTTTTTTTCTGAACTTCTCTCTATGGTCTGTCAGGTTCATTCATTGAATTCATAAGACAAGATCCTGGAGACTGCACTGATTCAGTGGAAGTTTTGTGCATGCACCCTAATGCCTGGTTAAAGCCCAATCAAGAGCCAAGAAAGGCTCCTTCAATCTCAAAGACCCCTTGAATTCCATATCACCAGATTATGTTACACATGTGTATGGTGCATGTGCAGATATGTGTGCCCATGTATGTTTCACATTATATTCTGAGCCTGGAGCTGCTGCTTTCAGTCAGATTGGCTGGCCAGCAAGCCCCAGTAACTCTCTCATCTCCATTCCCCACAGGACTGGGGTTACAGGTGAGTGTGTGTGGGTGTACACCCTGCTGTTTACTTGGGTGCTAGGAAATTGAACTCAGGCCCTCTCAGGTCCCCAGGCTTGCACTGCAAACACTCTTCAACTGCTGAGTCATCTCCCCAGCCTGAAATGCCAGTATTGAACTGCAAATATGAGAGCATTTAATTCACCTGCAGGCTCTCCTAAATCATACTACTCATGCTTCATAGTTTGATTATGCATATATATTTTGTTATTACTGGACAGTGGAAATGCTACAGAAAACTCATGGGCCTATTCATTTTTTTTTTTTTTTTACTTTATAATAGCACACAGTACCAATAGCTACCTTCAGCTTAGCTATAAGTAGGGAAAGACTGAAAGAAAAAGGAGCTATGAGTTGCTCTATCTTCCCTTTTCCTTTCAGGTACGGTTGTCAGATAAAACACCCCCATGCCTGTTTGATCTGAATATCAGAAACAAAAATATTTCTTTCAGTATAAGTCTGTTCCTTGTTGCTTATTTGAAATTAAAAGTTTAAAAAATATTTATTCAGGGCTGGAGAGATGGCTTAGCAGTTAAGGCGTTTGCCTGAAAAGCCAAAGGACTTTGGTTTGATTCCCCAGGACCCACAAAAGCCAGATGTACAAGGTGGCACATGCATCTGGAGTTTGTTTGTAGTGGCTGGAGGTCCTGGCACACCCATTCTCTCTCTCTCTTCTCTGCCTCTGAAGAAATTATTTATTAGAGAGAGAGAGAGAGAGAGAGAGAGAGAGTGAGTGGATGCTCCAGGGCCCTCTGCCACTACAAACAAACTCCAGATGCATGTGCCATTTTGTGCACCTTTATGTGGAGATTTGAATCCAGGCCATCAGGCTTTGTAAGCAAGCACCTTAAATGCTGAATCATCTCCCCAATCCCGTCAAATTTTAAATTTCAACAGCCATCCTATATTTGCTAATGAGGCCTTGTTCATGCCAAGCTTTGCACAAGCACTCTACTACATAGCTATCCCACCCCATCCAGTCCTAAAACTCTACTTTGTGCTGTAATTTTTGGTGTTTTGGCTAGTTCAAGGAAGTAATATGAAATTAAAGATGTGTCAGTTTCTTGATCATTTGCATATCTTAGTAGCCAATGCCTTCTTTTTGAATGCAAAACAAGTTTCTGGTTGGAAAGCATTTTGGAGCTATTAAGGACCATGCTTACTCAATCACGAATGTAACATGTTTGTGTTTTACTTGCTCTGATTCTCACTGAACCTCCGTGCATCATGGCTCCACTAGCATTCTGTGCTCAGGGGCATCAAAACCCTCACTATTTTGCAAATGGGGCAGCAAGGACCATAGACCTGCACATTGCTGGTATCTGCTCTGCTCACGACCATGTTCCATTGCTCTTCTGGATTTCACTTGCAGAGTGAAGTGATGAGATCATGAAAGATGAGACTATTAAGACTTGCAGGATGGCAACAGCAGAGTTTGAAGCAAGTGGGTCCTTTCAAGTATGATGTTCTGAAGGACTGCATAAGTTCAGGAACCCAGCCCTGCATATGGCCCAAACTGTCATGGTACTCAAGTTGAGAGATCCCACCCCAAAGGAAACAGAGTCACTGAAAGACTTGGGACAACTGGGGAGACTTTTTTTTTTTTTTTTTAGGTGTGTAGGCTGCACAGTCATTTTTGCTTGCCACGAAGGTCTCCTCCAGCTCTGGAAAAGTTTCCTCCTTCACTTGATAGAAAGTGTGATGAAGTTGGTGGTTGTGTTTAGCAGCTGTGTTGCCTGGGAACTGTTTAATCACTGGAATAGTATTCAGAATGGGGAGATGCTCACACAAGGGAAGGCCACTGTATGAGATCAGCTGAATAAAGAGCAGACTCTCTTCTTTGTACCAAGCACACTCCAAGGTGGCTATTCACTGAGTCACTGGACTGTTGGTAATACCATTTAACTTGCTGACCCAGAATCTATTTTCCCATTCATCCCTCTTCATAGAGCAGCTGTGTTGTTTGGGGAATTGGCCCCAATCCAGGGCTTACTGATCTCAGCCAGCAGTTAGCCCTATCTGTCTAGCCACAGTGACTGGCATGGGCAACTCAGCCCTAAGCAATTAAACAGTGGTATTCCCATGGCCATAGGAGAGGCGTGGCCAATGGACTTGAAACTGGGACTTCTGTTCAAGGTCAAGGAGACTCAGTGGCTCCTAGCAGCCATATTGTCACCATGAGATAACCAATAGTGGGGAAAGAAGGCAGCACAAGAAGAAAGTCAGAGCTGAGACAACTGCAGAGAAATGGAGCCACATCAACACTGGCAGGATTATGCCTCAATGCCTTCCTCCACTGGGGTCTTCTTAGTAACAAGCACCTTTATGGTTTCTTCCAGTCTTGCAGTAACCTGAAGATAAGTTTTCTCACATTCTCAACCAAAAGAGCCCTGTTGGAAAGTAGGGACTTCACTGCAACAAGAAGGTGCCATCTTGCTAAGGAACAGAGGACACACTACTAGGGTGGCATTTTCAGTGGATTCATACTTTGGAGCTTTGCTACTATTTATACCCACTTGGTGTGTATGTGGGGAGGGCTGTATGGCTAACCCACCAACACGTGTGAGGCTGAAGTCATCAAAAGGCAGCTCCATCGCTATGTGAAGACTTCTAGAGGGTGAGTTAACCTTCATCCCCGTGGGTGATGGTGATGCTTGGGGTGCTGTAAATGCATAGTAAGTCAAGGCACATCCAGAGTGTCTTCTGATTTGAGTATTCAAAATGACCCTATATGCCTTTGTGTTCTCTTCTCCTTTGTGTGTGTGTGTGTGTGTGTGTGTGTGTGTGTGTGTGTGTGTGTGTAGGCAGCTACTATCTAACCATTTCCCATGTGTAATAGTTTGAATGTATGTCCCTCCACTGACTCAGGTGTTAAAATTAAACTTGTAACTTGGATCTCCAGCCACAGGACTGGAGGAGGTGCCCCTGAGGGCAGATCCTGGGATCCAGCCCAAAGTTGTGTTTGCATCTGGTTCTAGCCCAATGGTGTGGACAGCGGTGTGAGCTCTGGGGTCCTGCTTGCTGCACTTCAGTGCTGCTGCTTTGGTCTTTGCTGGCTGTCTGGTTGCTTCTCTCTGCTTGGATGTATGGAAGCAGCTTCTGCTTCCACTAATGGAACTTCCCCCTTGGATCTGTGAGCCTGAAAGAAACCCCTTCTGCCAACAAACTGTGTCTGTTTTTTTTTTTTTAACTTTTTATGTTTATTTTTATTCATTTATTTGAGAGTGACAGAGAGAGAGAGAGCGAGCGAGCGAATGGGTGAGCCAGGGCTTCCAGCCACTGTAAACGAACTCCAGACGCGTGCGCCCCCTTGTGCATCTGGCTAACTTGGGTCCTGGGGAATGGAGCCTCAAACCGGGGTCCTTAGGCTTCACAGGCAAGCGCTTCACTGCTAAGCCATCTCTCCAGCCCTGTGTCTGGTTTTGATGTTCATACTAGCAATATGAAACTGTCTATGACACCATGTGGTAGCACACTTCTAAAATAACATTGATAGAGGAGTTGGGTTGTTTTTGAGAGCTATGGAGCTTCCCTGGCCATACAAAACTTCCTGAGTCAGTGGTCTCTGGGTTCTTGTCTCATAAATTCAACGAATGAAACCCACAGACCATAGCGGGTGAAATTTAGAAAGATTTTACCGTAGACCTTAAAGAAGGAAAGAAAGGCCAAGCTCCTGCTAAAAGGCAGGAGGGGGTCCCTGGAAATAGGGAAGCCACCCTGATGTTTCTGATTGGGGTCTTCTATGGAAATTCACTGGATGGTGGCTGAGCTGGTAGCACCCCCCCCCCCCAGATGTCTGGGTGCTTCCTGGAATGGGACAATCTTCTAGGACTCTACCTGGAAAGAAAGTAACCCCATTTTGGAAGGGCACAATCTTTCTCTGACATTTCTGGCCTCCAGCAAGATGAAGGTTGTGAGAATTCCTTTAGGGAAAAAGAAATACAAACCATATTCCTCCTTTTACAGGCTGGAAGGCATTTCTTCCCCTACAGGTACAAAGGCACTGATCATCTTCTACCACTTTTAGTTTACTTTGGGGGGCCTGTTACCCCTAAACTGTTCCAACACCCCAAGATTTTCTACTGATGAGAGTCACATTTTCTTAGAACTGGTGCTTTAACGAGATTTTTGGCCCATGATTGTGGTATGTTATTGGTTAAGAACATTTTGAAGATGGCTTGACTTGGAGATAGTCAGAGGGAGACTATACAGGCGGGTTTGACCTCATCATTTCCCTTTAAAAGCAGGGCATGCTCCATGGCTGATGGCAGGTGCAGAGGTTATAGAGATTCAAAGATGAAGAAGGATTTGGAGTACCCTTACTGACCTTGAAGATGGATGGGCCTGAGAAAAGCCTCTCCTTGTTGAGGGTGATCTCTGGTCAAGTAGCAAGGACACGGGGCTTCTGCCCTGCAGCTGTACTAAATGGAAACAACTAAGAAGTGGATTCTTCCCCAGCATTCAGAAAAAAAAGCTCTACCAGGCTGACACCTTGATTTCAGGTGGTAAGTAGAGAACCCAGACATCTGTCAGGACTTCTGACCCATAAAACCATGAGATAATAAGAGGATGTTATTTTAAACCCTTAAATTGTAGTAATTTATTACCCAAGCATTAGCAAACTAATACAGCCCATTAGAGTGTCAGCTAGTAATTCCTTAAGTGGTTTTTAATTAGGATCTCAGGAGGTAGACAAACTTATACATGCAAATCTGTGGGTACAGGGTAGGTACCTGGTGGGAGAGGAAGATATTTTGGGCTTAGGATATGTCTAGTGTCCCTTTTCCCTTTTTCTATAAAGCAGAAACTGATGGTTTCAGGAGAGATCACATACCTCCTACACATCCATAAAAGCAATAAGAAATGCTTAAAACTTGGTTTGGCTTCTGATAATTGTTAAGGGTTTAAAAGATCATCTTTTATTCCTAGAAATGCTCCATTTTCAATGAATGTGAGAAAAGTCACAAACTATAAAAGTAGCTTTTAGCTGGGGATGGTGGCACACGCCTAAAGCACTTGGGAGGCAGAGGTAGGAGGATCACTGTGAGTTCCAGGCCAGCCTGAGACTACATAGTGAATTCCAGGTCAGCCTGGAGTAGAGTGAGACCCTACCTTGAAAAAAAAAGTAGCTTTATGAATAGGCACATGTAGCCCTGGTGTGTAAAGGATCCTAACTGAGGGGCTTGTAGGATGATGGTATCAATGAAAACTGAGCTATCTAGTGACCTTCTCAGAGGCACAACACTGCATTAGAAGCTGGATAATTTCAATCAAAAATGTATATTTCAATTCTAAGACCTCCAGTGGGTGCTTAAGCATGTAATAGCTCTAAACTATATTTATATGTTCTATATTTTCCCTCTATACCTATAATATAGTTTAATTTATAAATTAAGTATACTAAGTGTTGCAGTCAGGTTCACATTGCTGGTAGAAATTACTCAACCAAGAGAAGGTTGTGGGTAAAAAAAGGTTTATTTTGGCTTATAGGCTCAAGGGGGAAGCTCCATGATGGCAGGAGAAAATAATGGCATGAGTGGACACCACCTCCTGGCCAACATCAAGTGGACAACAAACAGGAGAGTGTGCCAAACACTGGCAAGGGCACACTGGCTATAACACCCATAAGCTCGCCCCAGCAATACACTGCCTCCAAGAGGTGTTAATTCACAAATCTCTATCAGCTGGGAACCTATTATTCAGAACACCTAAGTTACAAATTAATAAATACAAATTAAAAAAAAAAAAAAAACAGAAGCCGGGCATGGTGGCGCACGCCTTAAAAAAAAAAAAAAAAAGAATATACTGGGGCTGGAGAGATGGCTTAACAGTTAAGGCACTTACCTGCAAAGCCAAAGGACCTAAGTTCAGTTCCCCCAGTATCCATGTAAAGCCAGATGCAAAAGGTGGCATATGCATCTGGAATTCATTTGCAAGTGGCTAGAGGCCCTGGTGTGCCCATGCTCTCTCTCTCTCTCTCTGCCTCTTTGTTTCTTTCAAAGAAAGAAAGAAAGAAAGAAAGAGAACAAGAATCTGAAGATGGCCTTTTACTTCACACACACTGGCAGGGCTTCTTTCGCTTGGGAGTGTATGGATGCCAAATTATTTTGTCTTTTTTTTTGTTGTTGTTCTTGATATTTTTTTTTTTCCAGCTCTATTTATTTATTTATTTTCTTTATTAGTTAGTTTTGTATTCAGCAAATACAGTCAGTTTGGTACCATTATTAGGCTCATCCGTGACCTACCCCCTCCCCTTGGCCCCTCTTGTTGAGGTATATGGGTCATGCATTGTGGAGTTAGCCCACAGTTATGGGTAAGATAAATGTCTCTGCATATCATGACCCAACATGTAGCTCTGACATTCTTTCTGCCCCCTCTTCTGCAAAATTTCCCTGAGCCATGTTGGGTTCATTTTTGGTCTGCTTCAGTGATGAGGTATTGGGGGCCTCTGAGGCTCTGGCTCTCTGATTTGGTAGAAGTTGATTTTTCTCTGTGTTGATCTCCTTCCCCCTTCTGTTATTTTGTCTTTATCTCACGTACATTTCCCACCCTTTTTTATTTTTTATTTTTCTTTTTTCGAGGTAGGGTCTCACTGTAGGGCCTCCTAAGTGCTGGGATTATAGGTGTGTGCCATCATTCCTGACTTCATTTTCCCCTTTTATTTTATTTTATTTTATTTTATTTTTATTTTTCCAGGTAAGGTCTCACTCTAGCTCAGGCTGACTTGGAATTCACTATGTAGTCTCAGGGTGGCCTCGAACTCACAGTGATCCTGCTACCTCTGCCTCCCGAGTCCTGAGATTAAAGGTGTGTGCCACCACACTCCACATTTCCCCCTTTTTATTATTTGTAGCACATTTTCTTTCTCAATGCCACTTTCATGAAGCCACCAGCCTGGAACAGATCATCATGGTAAGAAAAATATTTTTCTAGATAATAAGAATGTGGAGAATAATGCTGGGTGTGGTGGCACACACCTTTAATCCCAGGACTCGGGAGGCAGAGGTAGCAGGATCACTGTGAGTTCGAGGCTACCCTGAGACTACATAGTGAATTCCAGGTCAGCCTGAGCTAGAGTGAGAACCTACCTTGAAAAATTAAAAAAAAAAAAAGAATGTGGAGAATATAAGCTATCTAGGAGACCATTCCTTTGTTCATTCACCTGCTGGTTCAACAAAGACGTACAGTCACGTCATACTTTGCAGACCTTTATCTTTACCTTTATGCACAGTGCAGAAATATAGCCTTTACTTTTTCTATGTATCTATTGCCAGCCTCAGATGTAGAACTTTCAAGCCACAGAAGCTAGTTGAGGTTGCCAGAGCAAATTTGTAAGTTTTCAGAATGACACCCTCATAGTGACTCCAGTGAAAAAGGACCAAGGGGCAAAGATTCAGGCTGCTCCCTGGGGGCTCCTCCAGGCCGCCAGAACAGTATATCCAGATGAGAGCTCCCCACCCCCCACCCCCCCACCCAAGGGGGAAGTACTTCTGATAGACATCTATCTCATCCCTTCTGGTGGGGCTCCCGCCATGAGTGAATACATGTGAATGAAAGTAAATCAGGCAGATATAAATAGACTGTTCATGCTTCCTTTCCTCCTGGACCCCCTCTTCTCCCTTCGCTTCTTCCCGTTGGCCTTTCTCTTCTTTCACCATCTAGAATTCAGATGTACAAGAGAGTCTTCAGGTTTATCCACTCATGGGAAAGAGGCTGGAACTACATCAAGAGAGGCATGGGAACAGAACTGATGAAACCTTCCAACAGTTCTTACCTTTCCTGCCAGTCTGGGCCTGGATTGTGCAGCCATAGCAGAGCAAAGAAAATGAGGATGAGCCACATTCATTTGCCTGCATTTCCTCCCTGTGTTCTGGAACCATGTGGAAGTGGCATGAGTGGAGTGGAGGAAAGTGGCTAAGAATGTGGCCCCTGCCACTCCTTATCTGTAACTATGGAGAAGATAGATCTGCATAGATCTGGTTCCTCTATGTGTAAACCAACCTCAGGCAAGTCATGGAGCCCTTGGCTTGTAGCCTGTGTGCTATAGGGGCTGATGAATGGCAGGTGTGTAGCATGAAATTATAGATAGTGAGGGGCTATCTAGTACCACTACCATACCTTCCAGGTACAGAGACCATGGCCCAGAGAAATCTATGCACCTTTTCAAGGTCACATAGGTTACTCAGTGACATCTGATTCTTTAGCTGGAAATTTTAACACCTCCCAAGCCCTTCATAATTCAAAGTCAAAATGACTAAAACACCTGCATTTGCACTGTACACGTTTTCTGTGTTATGTGTGTTGGCCATTGCTGAGTTCAGAGCTTGAAGCTATCATTTTTACACCCAAATAAAATGGAATAAAACAAAGACAACCAACTCAATATGATTTACAAATTGAAGGAAACTAATAGTTTTTGTATCTGGAGAGCTTTTTATCACAGAACACTTCCCAGACAATAATGAATTTTCCAAATCCTCCTAGGAATAGGGACACATGTATTTCCACTTAAATCACATGAAATGCAAAGACATTATGAAGCAACATTCAACTAAATCATAATTATACCCTCAAGCCCAAGGTATATACATTGAACCAACTCCCAGGGAGGCTGCAGCGTTTCCTCATTGGGGGGTTTCCTCTTTGATTCCCTCTCTGCCTGCACAGAGAGGATGAACAAGCAGTGTGCACATGAAGTCAAGCACCACTGGAAGTACGGTTCCTTCTAACAGTGAAACAAGTTGATGTAAATGCTCTGGTGGAAGGAAGTGCTGGGGCAGAGGTCAGATTCCTTCCTCTGCTGAGTGTTTCCAGGTCTCTTTGGCCTTCCATGGTGCCTGTACTGCTCTATAGCTGCTCCTGCCCATCAGGAAGAAGCAGGAAGAAGGCATAGATGTGTCCGGGACTTCCTGTGTGAAGGGGATATGCAGACTTTTTACAAAGACAGGTTTGGAGGTAGGCTTCTAGGAGTTTTTGGTTGCCAAGGGAGATAAAGCAGTCTTTCCAGCAGTCATGAATCATACTTCTTTCACAACCTGTACCTCTCTAAGGGGCTGGTCCACGAGACAGCACCATGAACACTTCTCCTGAGTCTTGTCTTGCCACATCTAAGCCCTTAGTGCATTGACATTAGCCACCAACTGAGATGTATGAGAGGTCTC
Source organism: Dipus sagitta (assembly GCA_036346955.1). Lineage (NCBI taxonomy): Eukaryota > Metazoa > Chordata > Mammalia > Rodentia > Dipodidae > Dipus > Dipus sagitta. Next base: position 119,302,141 of record CM070774.1, read on the forward strand.
AAAGTCCATTTGAAATGTGCCAAGCTACATGGATGCTCCCTGAGGGGCACAGTGACTCAGTAGGGCCACCTTCATATTCAGTAGGATTAGTAGAACCAGTGGATAGAAGGGACTTGCTCTCCACTCCTCAGATTCAGGAGTGACATCTCAGTCTGGCAACTCCTAGCCAAGTCCTCATGAGGTAGTCCATTTTGTGTGTCAGAATCAACAATACGCTTCTGCCCTTGTTCCTGATTTATACTCAGGATAGGGTACATACTGTATTGATTAGTACAGGCTTCAACTAGTCTGACTGTGATGGAGATGACATTTCTGTTTTCAGGAACTATTTAAAAAGCTATTTTACTGATGAATGCTCCAAAACTACTACACATTAGACCCACAGATCTTGCTGAAATAACTAAGGCCAAAAACTGCTAACAGGAAGAGGAGCACGTCCCAAGTTCTTGATGGATTTATTGAGCAGAGATGTGACATTAGAGTTTGCTGTTAAAATATAAAGAAGGGGAATGAAGCTGGCCATGGAAAGCCAGTTGTAGGCCTGTGCCTGAAGGGGTGTATCCACTTGGGAGACTGTGGAGAAAGGAACACTTGAGCTCATGAGTTTGAGAGCAACCTGGACTACTGATAAACCTCACCTGAAAAAACTCAGAAGAGCAAATTAATAATAATAATATACATATGATTATCTTAAAAAAACAAGAAAGGGCATATTACCTTAAAAGGTCCAGGAATGCAGAGAAATATCTGAACAATGGAAGAGGCCTGGGATTATTATTAAGAAGGAAATAATAGTCTAGAGGGTGTGAAAAACTAAAAAGGTAGGAGCTGGCAATGGCTTTAGTGAGTCTCCCAATGTTTATATCTTGAAGACAATCTTCAAGCAACAGTGTTGAGAGGTGGGACCTTTAAGAGGTAATTAGTTCACAAGGACTCTGCCCTCAGAAACAATTAATGCTCATATCATGGGAGTATGTTCTTCATAAAGAATGACCTTGGCTTCTCTTTGCTCTCTCTTGCTCGCAGTCTTTTACCTTGCCACATCTTCCTTCATGTTATGGCACAGTGAGAAGGTCCTACCCAGAGGTGGTCCTTAATGTTAGATTTTGTAACTTCTAGGACTAAGAGTAAAATGAAACTAGTATTCTGTTGTAACTAGACAAAAAGGGACTAAAAGGGCTGGAGAGATGGCTTAGCAGTTAAGGAACTTGCCTGCAAAGCCAAAGGACCCAGGATTGATTTCCCAGGATCCATGTAAGCCAGATGAACAAGATGGTGCATGTGTCTGGAGTTCGTTTGCAGCAGCTGGAGGCCCTGGCATGCCCATTCTCTCTCTCCCTCTGCCTCTTTCTCTCTCTAAAATAGATAAAAATGATTTAAAAAAGGGACTAAGAGATGCTTCAGTAAGTAAGGGTTAAGAATATTCGGTAGGTACCTGAGGGGTAATGACCTGGACTACATATAGGCACAATCACCGCTCTACCCTCAGGACAGGAAGCAGGCTCAGAGGTGAGGGTTTCAATATGGAACATGGGTTCAGGTGGTGGGGGTGGAGAGATTCTGTGAGGTCGTGCAATGCCCAGAGACATGGGGCACCCAGTGTGTCCACCAGGCTACATGTACATGCAAGAAATACAAAGAGTGTCAATGAAGAGACTGAGGACTGCAAGATGAGCATAGAACTGATATGTTACTTTTCTTATTGCTGTGACTAAATGCCTGACAAAAAGCAACTTATGGGAGGAAGGACTTATTTTGGTTCATAGTCTGAGCGGGTAGAACTCATCATGATGGGGAAAGCATGGCAGAGCTTGTTGTAGCATGATTGTGCATCTGGGACTCCTCATGTCAAGGTTGACCAGGAATCAGAGAACAGAGGTGACCAGCACCAGCTGGTTTCCTCCTTTCCCCCTTTTTATTCAGTCTGGGATACAAGCTGTGGAGTGTGCCACCACATTCAGGGTACATCTTCCCCTCTTTGCTAAGCCTCTCTGGAAACACCCTCCCAGACATGCACAGAGGTGTGTCCTTTTATAAAAATATTTATTATTTATTTATTTGCAAGCAGAGAGAGACAGAGAGAAGAGATACAGACTGAGAGAGTGAACACACCAGGGCCTTGCACCATTGCATACTAACTCCAGATGCATGCACCACTTTGTGCATCTGATTTTATGTGGGTACTGGGGAATTGAACCCAGATTGTTAGGCTTTGCAGGCAAGTGCCTTAACCACTGAGCCATCTCCCCAGAGTTATGTCCTTTAGGTGATTCCAAATCCAGTCAAGTTGACAAGGAAGATTAAGCATCATAGCCAATAACCCCCAAACCTTTGAAAACAACCACACAAGAAAACAGCCAATACCCAACTAATTGAAAAGTTTATGCCAAAGAAGCAGAGTTAATAGAGCAAACAGAATGAGAATTTGGCACATATATAATTAGACTCCTCCGAGAGAAATAAAATGATATTACACCCATAAAAAGGAATGCTTTAGAGATCTTGGAAATGAAAAATTTGATGATTGAAATAAAAATCTCTGTAAATGGGCAGAGGCACTGAAGCTGAAAGTCAGTGGAAAGGCTGTGCCAAGGAACTCTCTTTGAACAGCAAAAATGGACAAAGTCAGAAACTACACAGAATGGCTAAGAGAATTAGAAGCTAAACACCAAAGTTCCCACTGTTCATCTAACTGAGTGTTACAAAGCCAGAAGAGGAAGAAGGGAGGGGAGAATGTACTGACAGCACCAAAGGAAGGCAGGTTCCTAGAGGAAGGATCAGTCTGAGCCACATGTTGGAGGTGTCCATAGACAGCTGAGCAGAAGCAAGGGACAACACAGCTGAACAGAACACTTTGAACAGTAGCAGCCCTGTCACAGTAATATTTCAGACATCAAGAACATCAGTCATACCTTGCTCATGGCTGTGATCAAATACCTGACAGGAATCAGAAAGGAGGGAAGATTTATTCTGGCTACCAGTTGTAGAGTTCTTAGTTCATCATGGCAGATTCTCTTGTTTCTAGGCCCATGGTGAGGTAGAACACCACGGTGGTGGGTGCATGTGTGGGGGGATTCTTTACCTGAGAGTGCACAGTAAACAGAGAAAGAAGTACAGGAAGGACTAGAGCAAGCGATAGCCCTAAGGACTACTTCCTCTACCCAGGACTAATAATGCTAACATCTTATGTATCCATGGAGGGATTAGTCTTTCCATTAGGTTGGAGCCCTTAGGATCTAGTCACCTCTGGAGACTCTCTTACACACACCCAGAGGTGGTATTTACTAACCTCTTCTTCCTTTTCAAAAATATTTTTTAGAAAATATTTTTATTTACTTATTTGCAAGCAGACAGAAGAGAGAGAGAGAGAGAGAGAGAGAGAGAGAGAGAATCCAGGGCCTCTAGCTGCTGTTAATGAACTCCAGACACATGCACCACTTTGTGCACCTGGCTTTACATGGGTACTGGAGAACTGAACCCAACTGTTACACTTTGCAGGCAAGTGCCTTAACTGTGGAGCCATCTCTCCAGCCCTACTAACCTCTTCTTAATCCGATAAATTGACAATCAAAATGAACTACCACATAAAGGATCAGGAGAAAACTCCAAATGAAAGAAGTGGGGCTAGGAGGGACCACATTGCTACAAAGATAACATAGTATGCAAGAAGAAATGAGAGCAATATCTCCTAACCTCTGAAGAACACATTCTCCTGAATTACACTTCTCAACCAGGTGATGATGGTACCCATAATCCTACATGAAGCAGGAGGGTTACTTAATCCCAGGAGTTTGAGACTAGCCTGAGCAACATAGAGAGATCATCACTTAAATTTTGAAAAAGTCCATTATAGCATAAGCCCAAGTGCATTTGTCACTTACAGACATGCCAGTGAAATATGTTCGTCACACAGGATTCAAAAATTTTACATCCTCAGATCTGATTTGAACTGAAAGAACAATTAACTCAAGAAGTATAAAACAAGCAACAGAATGATTGGGGAAGTCATGTTAAATATAAATACATGACTACCTTTATTTGTTTATTTAAAATTTTTTTCAAGGTAGGTTTTTCCACCAGCCCAGACTGACCTAGAATTCATTATCTAGTCTCAGGCTCTCAGGCTGGCCTCAAACTCATAGCAATCCTCCTACCTTGGCTTCTTGCATGCTACGATTACAGGTGTGCACCACTACATCCGGCCTTTACTACCTTTACATTCAAGTAGGTTTCACATTCCACAACTCACTCTTCTAACATAGAAAGGTCAGTGGTTTTCTAGTATATTCACCAGGTTATGCCTCCATCGCCACTATTCAGACTACCAGAACATTTTCATCACCCCCCAAAAGAATAACTTTGTACACTAGTAGCCACTATCCATTCCCCTACCCCTTAGCCTTGAGCAGCCACAATTCATTTTCTGTCCCTATATAACTATTGTATACAGTTAATATAAATTGAATTATTGAAATTTGACCATTTGTATCTGGCTTCCTAACTCAAAACAATGCTTTCAAGGTCATGCTGTGTCATGAATCAGTACTCCTTTGTTGTTCTATTGTAGTGACATACCCATTCCATTTACTCATTTATCAGTTGCTAGACATTTGAGCTCCATTTCTTGTCTATTATGTATGATGTTGCTGTGAAACTCATATGCAAAGTTTTAAGTGGCTGTTTCAAATTCTCTGCATACATACCTAGGTATGGAATTGCTGGGTCACATAGAAACTCTGTGTTTAACTATTGGAGGACCTGCCAAACTATTTGCCACAGCAGTTACACCATCTTACATGGTCAATTGTTGGCTCCACTCTTCTTAAGAGGTGGTCAGTTGCTGGACACTGCTCAAATTATACTTGGCTCAAAACCATAGGGATAGCCATGTCAAATCTTAATTCTTAATTAACAGAAGCTTAAGTTAGGATCTTTTGTCTTTTTTCTGAGTAGTCCCCAAGACAATGAATATCAACTACTCCCAAATCCCAAAGTGAGGTGAGATTAAGTAGGGCCTGTAACAGAGATCTCAATGGTAGGCCAAATACCTAAGTTTCTCACCTCCTGAGACCTATAAAGGGAGCTGCAGAGGCTACCAGAGGGCCAGATTATGGAGAGGAGGAGTTAGTATGCTATGGGTTGCACTTCCACTTGAGGGCATTTCTGTTTCAATTTCAATCTAGTGAGGGACTATAAAGCAAGCTTGACCTATGCCTCTGCACTGAGAGCACAGTGGCTTCTCACACTCCCAGGCGAGGAAGCCAAAGCTGCCTGTGGCAGTAGCGATGTATTTGGGAAGTAGCCATTGTCCTGTCATGCCTTGGTTGAAGATATGTTCTCCTGTGGACCAGATGGGGCTATGTATAAGAGAAACTTGGTCTGGGCTTGTCCTCTAGTTCCTCCCATGAGCTTCCAGTCCTGCTTGAGATATCTCCTGGAGGGATGAGGAGCCTCAGCAGAGAGGAGCTGGTGGTCCCTCATATGCCCAGATGATGAAGAAGATCTATACATTTATTTCCCAGGGCTGCTGTAACAACCACCACAGACTGGGCCTTAACTGTCACAAATGAGCTGCCTCACAGTTCTGGATGGTGGAACTTCATGTGCTAGAACAGTTGTTCTGAGGATTGAGAGGTAAAGACATGATCCAGACCGCTCTTCTTGGCTTGCAGATGGTTGCCATCTTGGTGTCCCTTCACATGTCTGTGCTGCTGTGCACTACCACTTGGGTATGTGTCCAAATTTTTTCTCTTCTTGAAAAGATACCAGGTCATATGGTTGCTTCTACTGTGTACATATGAGAAGGAAGGCCCTCACCAGATGCTAGCTCCTCAACTTTGGACTTCCCAAATAATTTTACTTTACAAATTAAAAAATGTCAGATTGGATTAGAGCTCATATTAATGGTTTCATTTGAATTGAATTAGCTCTTTGAGTACCCTGTCTCCAAATACAGTCATATTTGGAGTTACTAGGGGTTAGGACTGCCATGTTTGAATTTGGGCTAGGGGCTCATTTCAGCCCATATAAATTGATACACTCATTCCTTTTGTCAGTTTGGCAACCACAGGCAATAAGCTTATAATAGGAGTGGAGAGGTGTCATGTTCTTCTAAAAACCCTGCAAGGACACCACAAGACTGAACAAGGAAACTAACCCCAGGTACATCCAGGTAGTGAAGGAAGATCTCCTCCCCTCGCCTCAGGCTGGTGGACTGGAAAACCACTGAAGGATAGCAGGCAGGGAAACACAAAGAGGCTTACCACCCCTTTGCCAACTGTCCACTTCCCACTGCAAGCCAGCTGGGAAGAGCCAACTGTCCCAGAATGAGTTTGGCTTGGCCTTTAAAAAAAATTTTTTTTTGTTCATTTTTATTTATTTATTTGAGAGCAACAGAGGGAGAGAGAGAGAGAGAGAGAGAGAGAGAGAGAGAGAGAGAGAGAGGGAGAGAGAATGGTTGTGCCAGGGCCTCCAGCCACTGCAAATGAACTCCAGATGAGTGCGCCCCCTTGTGCATCTGGCTAATGTGGGTCCTGGGGAGTTGAGCCTTGAACCGGGTCCTTAGGTTTCACAGGCAAGTGCTTAACCGCTAAGCCATCTCTCCAGCTGTGGCTTGGCCTTTTAATGGCTAATATGAGATGGCTCTTGTGTATAGATGGCCAGAAGACATCTTTTTATTGTATGAAAGAGCCTAGAAAGGTTGAGGTCACTCTCGATTTCATAGAAGGAATCAGAAGAATTGATTTCTAAAGGGACTTTGAAGGGGCAATGGTGGTAGAGCTGGCAGCTGGAAGTATAAAGAAATTGTCTCACTATTCTTTATAGACTAACTCATTCTGCCCACTCAATGCACCCATATAATAGCAACAAAGTATTTTACATACACTCTTGATGGTTGCACTCTTTAGATTCTAGAAAGATCTTGAAAAGTGGCCAGAAAGATATAAAGTATGCATGAAGCAAAAGTTCTAGACAGTGTGTGGTCCAGCCTGTCCATCAAGACTGGGAAATTTAGAAAATTCAGGCAGACCTGCTTCAGGTGGTACTTTAAATGACATGGGGGTGGGGAGTTGAAGTATCAGGTCCATCTGGGTGCAGCAGTATCTGAGCAGGGTCATACATGGGAAGATGGACAGAAGCTGATGGAGCTTAGAGCTCCAAATTACTGAAACAATGTTATGCTTCCATTGACCTCCAGGTCTCCGTGGCTGGAGAAAACACACATGACATATTTTAAATCCTCCAACTTAGGGGGCATTCAAACAGCAGCTCAGCGACTATGGCAGGAGCCTTGAGTCTTAGAGAACAGAGACTGAGATGGGAGGGACTCGGCTGGCAGTAAAAGGTACATGAAATAATTTTGTACTTTTTATAGTTGTTTTAGTCATCCTAAAGTATATAGCAGTGTTTTTAATGGGGATTGGTGGACACTTGTTTGGAAAAGTTCACTTGTAGAAATTTAACATATAATGAGTAGTTAAAAACAAAACGTTTTTAGTCTGAAGTAATCTAGAAAATGAGCAAAGTTGGAGAAGTCATGTTTCCCAGTTTCAAGTACTGCTAAAAAGTTACAGTAATCAAGACACATGACACTGCTCAAGGACAAACTTAGAGACCTTTGGGATGGACTTGAGAGGCCAGAAATAAACCTGCAGAGGCAGGAGAATCATAAGTACAAGGTTAGTCTGGGCAACTTAGTGAGACCCCGTTTCAGAATAAAGTAAAAATAAGGGGCTGGAGAGATGGCGCAGCATTTAAGGTGTTTGCCTGCAAAGCCTAAGGACCCAAGTTTGATTCCCCAGTACCCATGTGAAGCCAGATGCACAAGGTGGCACATGCATCTGGAGTCCATTTGCAGTGGCTAGAGGCCCTGGCATGCCCATTCTCTCTTTATCTGCCACTTTCTTTCTCTTCCTCTTAAATAAATAAATAAATAAATAAGGCACAATAGTTTTTTTTTTTTGTGTGTGTGGTTTTTCGAGGTAGGGTCTCACTCTGGCCCAGGCTGACCTGGAATTCACAATGTAGTCTCAGGGTGGCCTCGAACTCATGGCAATCCTCCTACCTCTGCCTCCCAAGTGCTGGGACTAAAGGCATGCGCCACCATGCCCGGCCACAACAGTTTTTTAAAAAGTGTGCTAGGGATATTGCTTAGTGGCAGACCACTTGTAGAAGGCTCTTCGTTCAATTCTCAATACAAAAAATACATAAAGTTAAAGTAAGGCTAACTTGATTTTGGACAGGGTACCAGGACCATTCAATGGGGGAAGGAATAGTCTTCCAGTAAATGATGTTGAGACAACTAGATATCCACATGCAAAAGACTGTAGATACCACACAAGAAGTTAACTTAAAATGGATGATAGATCTAAAATGTAGGGCTAAAGCTTTAAAAGTCCATGAAGGAAATATAAATTTCCATGACTTGAGTTTTTGCAATGCTTTTTTAGACATGACACAAAAGCATGAGACAAAACTTGAAATAGACTTCATGAAAATTGGAACAAAAAACCACAGTGTACAGCAAACCCAGAAAAAGCAGCATAAGAAAATGAAAAAACTTTCTCACTGACTGGGAGAAAATATTAGCCAATCATCTATTTGATAAAGATCTAATATCCAGAACATATAAAAGCACTTACAACTCAATAGTAGAATAACATTATTCATGGCAGATCAAAGGTAAAAGCAACCGCATGTCCATTTAATATGTAAAAATGTAGTATATTGATACAACAGAATATGTCATGTTGTAGCATAGATGAACCTCAGAAATATGTTAAGGGAGTGCAGCATGCTACAAAAGGACACGTGTGTGGTTTCACTTGTATGAAACATCTAGACCAGGCAAAACCTCACCCATGGGAAGAAGAGAATAGTGAGTGACTGCTGATGGGTGCATGGTTACTTTTCAGAGTGGTGATATTCTGGAGTTGGATAGTGTTCATTATACACATCCTTGTGCATACACTAATAACCACTGGTAAGAATCATGTTTTGTGAATTGTATGACATACTCTAAATATTCACCAACAGAGGATGTTGTATAAATAATGGTAGATTATTCAATGGAGATTTTGTACACAGCCTCCAAACAATGATACTAAATTATGTCTAAGATTTCCTACTGTGATGGTTAATTTACACTGCAATTTGATTGGACTGAGAAACACCTAGGGCATTAGTGAGGTATACTTTTGTGTCTGTGAAGGTGTTTCTTTCTAGAGAGGTTTTACTGAGCAGGGAAGGCCCGTCTTGAATGTGGGTAGGATTATCCCATTTGCTGAGGTTCTGGAGCAAATAAAAGGGGTAAAAGGAGAAAAGGAGCTGAGCTCTGGCATTGGCTTTTTGCCTCTTTGCCTCTTTGCTTCCTAATCTGCTTGGATGTGCACAAATTCCACTACCATAGCCCATGCTGCTGTGCCTTTCCAGCCACGATGGACTGTATCCACTGGCCCATGAGTCAAAAATCAATCTTCCCTCCTTTAAGTTGCATCTTGTCAGGTATTGGTCACAGCAGTGAGGAAAGTTAACTATAAAAATACAAAATGGGGGCTGGAGAGATTGCTCAGTGGTTAAGGCACTTGCCTGCAAAGCCTAACAACTCAAGTTTGATTCCCCAGTACCCACGTAAAGCCAGATGCACAAAATAGCACATGCATCTGGAGTTTGTTTGTGGTGCTAGAGGCCCTGGTATGCCCATTCTCTCTGTGTGTGTGTCTCTCTTCTATCTGTTTCTATTTGCAAATAAATAAATAAAAATATTTAAAAAATGCAAAATGGTAACACAACGTGAATATGGACAGACATACCCAGTTGACAGGAAGGCTGTTTTTGGGGTAAAGTATAATGAGAATAAAGGGGAACTTTTCTTTTTAGTATACAAATTTGCTTTCATATTTTTTTTTTTTTGAGAGAGAGAGAGAGAGAGAGAGAAGAGAGAATGGGCACATCTGGACCTTCAGCTTGCTGCGAATAAACTCCAGATGTGCGCCCCCTTGTGTGCATGTTCAACATCGTGTGCTTGCATCACTGTGCATCTGGCTATGTGGGACCTGGAGATTAGAACATGAGTCCTTAGGCTTCCCAGGCAAGCGCCTTAGTTGCTAAGCCATCTGCTCAGCCCATTGCTTTCATCTTTTTTTTTTTTTTTTTGGATTCGAAAGGTTATTTTATTTCCAAAGTTTTTTTTCTTTTAACATTAACATATTTTCTTTGCAGTTCAAGTTTCATTTAGAGAATAAAGATGAAAACAATTGTTAAAACCAATTGATAAAGTCACCCTAGTGTAGAGTACTATAACACTTTTTTTTTTGTTTTGTTTGTTTGGTTTTTCTTTTTTCTTTTTTTTTTTTAACTTTACCATATATTAAAGATGAAAGCAATGTTTGGGAAACAAGTCAGAACCATATCCAAACATTGCTTTCATCTTTAATATATGGTAAAGTTATATGTATATCTACTTGTATTGTATACCCTCTTTTGTGTGTAGTATGCGTGATGTATGGATGCATGTGTGCAGATACACATGCCCTGTGCCCACACATATGGAGGCCAGACGACAACATTGGGTGACTTCATCTATTGCTCTTTTGCATTATTTCCTTCATATGGAATCTCTCACTGACCCTGGAGCTGCCTTTTTTTTTTTTTTGTCAGACTGGCTGACCAGTGATCCCCTGCCCTCATTACTAGGATTTCACCTGTGCACTGCCATGCCCAGTTTATTATTATTTTTTTAATGCAGGTGCTCAGGAATTGAACTCAGGGTGAATCAAGCCCACTCAAACTCTCATACTTACACAGCAAGCACTCTTACCTGCTGAGCCATCTCCCCAGCTCCCAAAGACTTTTTGTTGTTGTTGTTGTTGAAGTTCTGGGGATTGAATCTAGGGCCTTGTCATGCTAGGTCAGCACTCTACTTTGGCAAAGAAATAAAATATTTCAGATGCCCCTATAAGTTATTTCTTTTCAACTTTCTGACCCCAAACACTCTCTAATTGGTGTTCATTTCTTTAAAATCTGATATCTCCTTGAAAAGACTCTGTGGACTCATACTTGTGCAGGGGAAAAGGTAATTTACTTTAAGGCTGGCTTACTATATTTTAAACAAAACACTGAACTACAGGAAAAAGAACATCACCTCCCTTGAAAGAAGTTCAAGACACTAAGATGTATTTGAGACAGAATGATGTTGATGTCAAGGTTTATTAAGACATTGAAAAGTAATTTGGCTGATGAATTATTTCCTTTTAAATATAAAAGCACTTATTCTTACAAATCCTTAAGGCTCATTCTGGTACAGTATAGTCAAGGCGTCCAGAAACTGTGCTAAGAGTTTCAGATGAATTATAGGAACAGCAGAATCTCCAAACAGTAAAACATGTGGTCAATGACTCCATCATCTTTGTATCTACAAACTTTAGGCTCAGACAAAATACAAGATCCTGCTAGACAAATTCCTAATGTTAGATGTGTTTTCCACTCCTTCCTTATGTCTTGCTGGAATAATTCAGTATTGAATTATTCATGATTAGAAAGTAGAGTTTGGTTTGTTTGCAATATTATGAACTCAGATGGGTGGGAACAACTTTTAGTCTATGAAAGAAGAGGAAGGTATTCTAACATTTCACAGTTGTTTGCAGATCTGCATAACCATCACAATGAAGACATTAGGCTGCAGCCAGCTGGATACATTAGAAGCAGTCTGGGAGATGAGAGCTGTCTGCTTCATAGGGACCCACTGGAATTTTGCTGGAAAAAAATTCACAAATTTTGGGATGGAAATGATACTTATTAAAGCTACCAGTGTGTATTAATTGCTTCAGTTAAGATATCTGTCATATACTCAAAGACATAGGAAAGCATACATACTTCATTGGTGGTAGTGTTTGTAAGGTTAATGCTTAATAGAATCCTTACTTGGATCAAAGCAGTGACAATCAACATAGAGTCTTGACTTTAAAACAATATCCAAATGCATTTACATGAAGCCCTAAATGAGTATCACATAGCATGAGTGAATTTAAGCTATTTTAATAGAGAATGACTAGACAGAATATGGAAATGGTATTGGACTTAATAAATACAGCATTTTTATCAAAGCTCTAATATGTACATCTCACAACTGACACTTTGTACAGAATTAACCTGTTGCAAATGCTCGATTCTTGAAATCATTGTAAGATTGGTTCCCACAGGAGGCACAGATGAAGGCCCTGTAATTTACCTTTGTGGCTGCTAAAGCTAGAGGACTTGGCAAGGTCTCCTGGGAGATTAGCAGCGTCCGAAACTGCTGACAGCTTTCCAAGACCCAGATGTAGAAGTCTGAGATGGTTCTGGCCTGACACGGTACTTCTTTGATTTTGGAATACTGAATTCGAGTTGCCAGCTCTAGGAATAACTATGAATAAACCTCCAAGAAAAGCATAAACACACAGGGTAAGGATAATGGTACGTTGTACATTCCTCACTGGAGGAGGCAGCTTCATGGCAGCAATTTGAGGCTCTTATAGACCCATCCAAGCAAGTAACTATCATGCTGCCACATGAGTTATTTGTTCTTGAACACCTCACCTCAAAAAAAGGGCATATCTGAGTGTCTAACTCATGCAGCTCCTTCTGCTATGAGCATTGTTGATACCCTAAATTATCTTTTCTTGCAATTCACATTGGGTGAGGTCTTGTACTTCCATGGGAAGGTTGTGGTATTGATTTGAACTTAAGGCTGGGTCTTTTAGGAGCTCGGCTCATTGTCTTTTTTCACTGGAGAAAGGCTGGGAGAGGCATTTCTAGTAAGTGTAAAAAAAAAGGGTATTTTGAGTATTTCACAATGATTTTGGTTAAGCTCAAAGCATTGATTTAGAGATACATGGAAGTCACCTTGGTCCTGGGTCTAATTAATGTAAACACAAGAAATAAACACTTCAGCCAGGCGTGGTGGTGCATGCCTTTAATCCCAGCACTTGGGAGGCAGAGGTAGGACGACAGCAGTGAGTTTGAGGCCACCCTGAGAATACAGAGTAAATTCCAGGTCAGCCAAAACTAGAGTGAGACCCTACCTCGAAAAAAGAAAAAAAAAAAAAAAAAAAAAAGAAAGAAAGAAAAAGAATAAACATTTCAATGTATGCTTAGGACTCTGACCCTAGTGGTATGAAACATCTTGATATCTGGTTGGATTTGTTGTTTGTTCAGACACTGGGCCAAAATGTTCAGTGTCTACCTGGTATCATAAAAAATCAGTGAGTTCTTATGTGTGAGAATATTCCTCTCCTGATACTGACTAAGGCTTCATCTGTAATTAAGTTATTATGTTCAGGCACCTCCTAACCCATTAGAGAAAAAAAAATCCTTTTCCCCCAGACAGGTTTCGTATTTCCAAGTCTCTTAGGACAGATCTCCTTCTCAGGGACAAGCCTCCCAGAGCAGCTGTCCTTTTTCTCCCCCTGCCACCCCTCACAAAACATAAGGCTGAAGGTTCACATGAAGGGAACAGAGCTGCCCCATTATCACTGGGAATAAGGGGGCTCTGGCTCCACCATGATGTCTGAAGCAATCAATATCAATATAAGGTGCCCTCTCATAGAAGATGTCAGATCATGGAAGCTTGGACTTAGTGCTGTTTCCTCTCCTACACCCAGTTTCATCTGAATATACACTGGTATCTAAGGCCAGAGCTGGATGGGAAAGAGGAGGGTAGGAACCCTGCTGCCCCACCCTCATTGTTCTATTAGAGCGTTGCCAGGAAGGACTTTCAGTGCTGCCAACATATGTGCAGAGGTTGCTAAGCACCACCTGCCCTGGGTGTCCCTTTGATACTCCCAGAGCATGGGGCTGGGTCACCAGTTATTGTTCTGACTGTTCCCCAGCACCAGTGACTTCTTGCACTGCTTTGTTCCCGAAGATCCCACTGTTTCTTGGAACTAAGCTACTACAAGGTCTAGATCCTAAATCTGATTTACAGAATTTAGAAGGAAAAATCCCCAAAGAATACTAATAACAAAACAATCATCCCATCTCTCAAAAGGGGTATTTTAGAGTTGAATTAGAAGTCTGGGAACTTAAGGGGATGGATAATCAGTTTCAAATCACTCAAAGGAACTTTCATTTCATCTCTGCACTAGGCTTCAGTTCTGGCTGGTAATGTTCTGAAAATAGCTGTAACTAAAAATCAGATTCTATGTTTGAATCATTGACATATCGGCCATAGGGCCACACTTCAGGCATTTGTGCTATGAGATGATTATAACAGAAGAGACTCAAAGAATATTCTTTGAGAATACAAAACTAATGAATAAAAAAATAAAAAATTAAAAAAAGAATATTGTTGCTGTTCTACCAAATACTAAATATTCCTATGTTAAAAGTTTTTCTCTTTGTTCACTGGGCATGTGGACATAAAGAATTCATAAATGTTGGTGAAAAAAAATCAGTTTTGTTTTATGAAAATCTGAAAAAGCACTAAAGTAAGGCAAGAAAGTTAGAACATCCTGATTATTTTAATAGCAAAAGCACTCTTTGAAAACCCATTTCTGTATATAAAGATTTGAAGAGCTTTTCCTATTTTGAAAGTGAGTAAAAAACAGGAATTAAATTTGGCTTCACCAATACTTCAGATGTTTTTTCAGGCCTCATCTATACTTCTGATACTCAGTTCTTTGTGCTGATTTGCAATTAGTGTTGAATCCATTCTTTAGATCAATGTCTTTAAAATTGGCTGCAAGAGGTGGATATTCCAAGTAATGCACAGGGGTTTAATCCCCTGGTTCCCATTATTGTAAGAGCTGTGACTATAAATCCCTTTGCAGCTGACCCAAAATCTACCCCCTGCTGCCTCAGAGTACCAATTAAATAATAAAAACCAAAACTATGGTCAGATGTAATTAGTTTGAGAATAGAGTCTTATAATTTTCTTCATGCCTGCAAACAAGTTAACTTCTCTGATGACATCCACATAATCATTTGGACAAAGAGAACAGAAATCTCAAAATATGAACATTTCTTATGCTATTTGTCTTGATGTGCTTTTCTAGGAATAGGAACATGAGAAAATTAACTCTGGCTCCAAAAAACTACAAATACAATTTATGTGGTTGTGGCTCCCCCCCCCCCCCGCCTAAAATTAAAAAAAAATGCCTTTCAAAATTCAAGTTGGTCAAGGTTTCACTGAAACTGGGATAGTATCTTTAAAATGATTCTGATAGGAATAGACTCCAGCTGTGTTACAAAGCTGCCTAAGAGAGACAGTTTGAAAGACTTCTGGGTGCTTCTTAGAACCACCTCTGAAGGAGTGTCAAGCTCAGTGGCCCTT
Source organism: Dipus sagitta (assembly GCA_036346955.1). Classification (NCBI taxonomy): domain Eukaryota; kingdom Metazoa; phylum Chordata; class Mammalia; order Rodentia; family Dipodidae; genus Dipus; species Dipus sagitta. The sequence continues at coordinate 119,317,451 of CM070774.1, forward strand.
GGAGCTAACAAAGCTAAGTGCCCTGTCCCAGTAACTTTTGGGATAAGGTGGGCTCCTCAGATCAAGGTTCTGCTACACCTCTCTGCTGGTGTTCACCAGGAAACACTCTGTGTTTTCTCTCTAGACCACAGAATTGTGTAAGATGATGTAGTAGGAAAACAAGGGTTAGATTAGGCGAAGTACTCATTTTGTTTTCATTATTATTCTGCTTTTTTGCCTTGGGAGTAAGAAAAAGAGGAAGATAAGAGTGAAAATGAGGTCAACATTAATAACAGAACCCATTGAGGGCTGGAGATATGGATGGGATAGCATTAAAGGTGCTTGCTTGCAAAACCTGAAGGCCTGGGTTCAATTTCCCAGTACCCACATAAAGCCAGATGCACTAAATGGTGCATGCATCTGGAGTTCATTTGCAGTGTCAGGAAGCCCTGGAATGTCCATACTGTCTAACTGCCTCTTTATCTGCTTACAAATAAATAAATACAATTAAAAAACACAGAGTTCTCACTTCAAAGAAAGAGAAAGTTAACACAACAATAACAACAACAACAACAAAACCCACTGACACAGGGGCTTCATCATGTCCTAGCCACTGGTCTAATATTTTCATCTTTTCCAGTTCAGAATTTTCTTATTTTATTCAACCCAATATTGTAAGCACATGCTGTTTTGAGTTTGGAAAGCCTGGCACGCAAGTCAGGAAATTAACTTGCAACATTAAAGAATGATCAACAGAACAGTGTTCCAGAGCTACTGGTTGAACGGGCATCCATGTAGCCACCAACAGGAACTTCTCCAGCTTCCTAGTCAGCATTCTTTGAAATAAATGAAGAATGTTCATATATGCATGCATATGTGTATGTGTGTGGGGTGTGGTAATTGTGAGTAGTATGGTATAGAAAATACTCTACTGTATTGTATAGAAATTACAAGTGCTAACCAATGGTTTCAATAAAGAAAAACATACCTTTTTCCAAGAAAAATATAGGAATTAGCAATGATAAGTAATGGGAGCTACACTGAAAGTATTCATGAGGGGACGGGGTTATAATTCAATAGTACAGAGCTTGTCTAGCCATCCCAGCACTTGGGAGACAGTAGTAGGTGGATCACCAAGAGTTCAAGGCCACCGTAAGACTACACAGTGAATTCCAGGTCAGCCTGGGCTAGAGTGAGACCCTACCTTGAAAAACCAAAAAAAAAAAAAAAAAAAAAAACACCACAAAAAACAAGATAAAAACAAAACCAAAGAGAACTTGTCTAGCATGTATAAGGTCCTGGGTTCTATCCCTGGAGGGCAGAAAAAATGGGGGTGGGGAAACAGAAATATTCATGAATAACACACTTGCTTCTAAAGAGATGGTAAGTCGGGACCAGAAAACCAATCTGAATGCTTTTCAATTCTAGTTTTCTTGTGAAAATATTCACAGAAATTGGTGGACATCTTGTTATGTACAACTCGATTTCTCTCAGGTACAACATAAATCATTTAATGTATCATTTGCAACCTTAGAAAGGCAGACATATTTAATCCAAGTCTACTTATAAATTGCAATTTTGTATGGATTAAAAACTGCAGATAAATTAAGTCACAATAATATCCTGTACATGCATTAAGGCTGGTGACGGCTGAAGTCTCTTGGGTATCTACAAACAGGAAATCACACGCAGTTTACTGGGTCTGAAGAGTGTCTACATCATTAAAAAAATCTTGATTTTCATTTTCTTTTTGGTGATACAGATTTCAACAGCAACTCTGGAAAACTGTGAAAAATGTTATTTAAAAATATATATGTATATACTACTGCACAGTTTCAAAGATATGGTTCATAGGTACTGCTGCTGCATTGACTTTATAACAATGACTGCACTTTCAAGGTGATATGAACACATAGTGACTTATACTCAAGATTAGGCACTAGTAATATCTGTCAGGCATCCTACAGTTTTATGTTAGCTCAATTGTACATATATATTTTTAAGTGTATGCATTTATACAAACTGTGTATATTATGCATGGGGTGTTGAGTTACACATCACTGTTATATAACACACGCACCATGGTTGTACATATTAGGATAAGTTCTAGTGCAGAAAGACTCATTGCATTGCAGTCCATGTGTTCCATCTAGTACACAATTTGTCAATTCTTCAGATTATTTTTCCAGTATTTTCCTCTTTAGATAGTGGGTCTAGGTTTTCATTTGCAATTTGTAAGTTTCTAGAAGTATCTGTTTTAACCAACCCTCTCTCTTCAGGCACAATTCTGCACATGAGTTTGGTATGTGCAGAGTGGTAACTAATGCCAAAGTTTGATCAGCTATTCTCTTTCAAAGACAAACTTAACCTTGTGACAAAGAATGGCATCAGTTCCAGTCACAGCAGATAAGGGCAGTTGAACTTGGGTTGAATCTCTGAGGAAAAAATATATTCTTAAATAGAAACAGGTGGTAATAAACATTGTATGTTTAAATTAAAACACCTCTGGAAGGATGCATAACTAACTGAGCTGTTGCTATCTCAGGGGGTTGAGGAAAGCACAGACTTACACTTTCTACATTTTTGCATTGTTTGAATTTTTATAATTTCAGATATGACTTTTACAATTTCCTGTGCTTCAACTTGGAGCACAACTAGAAAAAAGGAATATGTTATGAATGACTTGCACAACAACAATCAGAAGATGGTTTTTGCCAAAAATCATTTATGTTGACCTGAACACATGTTCCACAGATGAAATGAGAGACATGGCTAGGACCTGCATGCTCCTACTGTCCCCCCAAAAGACCAGTTTCTGTAAGCTTTGCTAAGAAACACAGTATATCTGTGTGCTGATCAAACAGGCTCTGGCACAACAAGCCAGAGGCCACCTTCACAATTCAACAGAATTTCCCAGGGAAGCAGATCATATCAGTGTCACAATTAAGCCTGCAACGTTAAGGATAGGCAAGACCAGAAAAGCATGATGCACTTCAAGGGCCATCCTTTCATGTGAAAGTTTGAACTTTTCATCAGAATCTATTAGGAGTAAGGAAAGCGAAGTTTGAGTCCTGCAAAAAAACATGATTTAAAAATTTTAAACTTAAGATTCAAATATCCAGGGTAGGATGGAGTCATGAATGCTTCTAACAATTACCGGAAGAGATGTGAGAAGCACTTCATTTGGATAAATATAAAATGGAAATAGAGGTTAAGAATCCTTGATACAAAAATCCAAAATCCAAACTGTTTCAAAAATCTAAACTTTTGTTGTTGTTGTTGTTTTTTGAGGTAGGGTCTCACTCTAGCTCAGGCTGACCTGGAATTCACTATGTAGTCTCAGGGTGGCCTTGAACTCATGACAGTTCTCCTACCTATGCCTCCAAAGTACCACACCCAGCTCTCTAAAACTTTTTGAGCACTGATATGACATAGTGGTAAATCCCACACTTGACCTCATGGGAAGAAGAATTGCAATCATAATACAGGTATACTAAAAATATTGTATGAAATTCAGGCTATATGTATAAAATGTACATGAAGCATAAATCAATTTCATGACTAGACTTGTGTCCTCTCACCAAGATATTTCTAATTAACAGTACATGAATACTCCAAAATTTGAAAAATTTAAAATCCAAAACACTTTCAGTCCCAAGCATCTGAGATAAGGGATGCTCAAATAGTACTGCTACTATCTGCAAGGGTTTGAAGATCAAAGTGAGATAATTCCACAGCCATTCAGTTGCTCATTGTTAACTAATTGCAAATCACCAATGTTCTTCAACCATAAGTACAGTTTTGAATAAGTACTTTGAGCTAGGGAATTGTAGCAGTCTTATTTTCTACCTCCTGATCAGGCTGACAAAATTGTTAGCATTAAGTGTAAGCAAACCTACAGGGATACAGCAAAAACATATCTCAGTATTGTGATACACACTCTGTGCCCACCACCTTGAACAATGGATTGCTCACAGATTGTGTTACCTGTTTGTTTGACATCAACCTGCTATGATTCTATCAAGTAACTCAAGGACATTAGTTTTGTTTTTAAAGTGTGGCAAAGTATACTTTTTTCCCCCCAGGAGTTATTTTCTCTTTACTAGTATTTCATATCCACATATGTTTAATAAGAAGACTAAATCTAGGGTATGACAAAACAATACAAAACAAATAACTTCAGACAAAAACTGTAAACAAGATGCTGAGAAACTAAAATGTAAACTTAATTTGAAAAAAGAACCATGGGCATAACGTAAACACACTGGCACAAGACAGAAGCAAGGTGCTCTGCTCATCACTATGGCAAACACAATGGCAGTCATTGCAGGAGTAACTTCCCTTGCACTGTAAGCAGCTTGCCAATGAAAGCCAAAAAATACCCAAATCAAAATGCATCAAAGTCCTGTGATGGCACAGTCCATGCATTATGACAGCAAATGGCTCTCAGTCCAATAAGCAATAGATAGACAACTAGCGATGGGACATTCTAGGTAATGTCCTCATTTGGCCAAGAAGAGTTATAAGAAAGCTATTGTGGAAAGAAGACTTGAAATATGTTTGGCTGACAAACGCCACATGGCTCTAGGGCCACATAGTCACAGTGGCAGAAAGAGAAATGCATGTGCCTGGAGGGCTTGTTGTCACAGGTGCAGATTTGAATTTGAAACTGAGCTCTAGGCACTGCTGCTTTCATGGGTGTTCACTTCAAAGACCAAGCTTCACCAAATCTTGGTGCCATTTTCATACTATTTGGGTGTGGGGCTGGGAAGGTTTGTGGGAATCAATCTGTTGGCTCATAATGTATTTAGTTGATAATAGTGTTGGATGGGGGAAGGTATTATAGAAAGGGCAAGGTATTTGGTAACATGCAATCTAGTAAACTTCTGGCACAAAAATAACTGACTTTTTCATTATTCAATTAACCATTAATATACAACCAAAAATAATTGGGAAAGAGTATATTAATACTGAAAGTAATCAATAATATAAGAGCTAAGTTCAACTTAACTGCCAGTTAAGCTTTTGGTGTGCTGTATTGCACCTGGTTAATTAACCCATGAGATTTTGGTTGAACTTTCTAAGAAGTCAATGGTTTAGCACTGGATTAGAAAGTATGTTTTTGTGAATGTGTGAGCACATGTGTGATGTGTAGATTTCCTCCAATCAGGAATCTCTAATCGCTTGTCTAGCCGGAGATTATGGAAACTAGACAAAGAAAATGTGTTCTGAAGAGCTGTGTATCTTACATATACACACAGGCAGCTTCTTAGCACACACCCACATATAAACACACACACCCTGGAAAAGGCTGTTGTTTGATGCTGAGGAAATGTTGTCATCACAGCCTGAGAAATGCTGTGGCTGGGAATTTCAGTAGCACAGTGTCCAAAAACATTGAGCCGTTGAGGAGAGGACAACAGTCTGGCTGAAGGGCACGGTCCCTAGGGCAGGTGAGCGCTGTTCCGCAGCCAGTGTAGGCCCTGCTGGGAGTACTGGACCAGGTGCTCCATGCTGCTATGCAGGGTGACAGGCCCCATGAGCAAATCCAGGTCATTGAAGAACTCTAGGGGGACAGAGAGAGTCATTAAGAGTGCTACACATGATAGGTGTAATACCTGAAAGTCAGGACCTGAGTGACTTCAGGAAGTTTGTGCTTTTATATCAAGGATTCATGTATGCAACTTGACATCCCTCAGAACAAAACAAGATCATAAATCCAAATAAATAAACACTGTCTCATGTTTACTTAGTAAAACAGCAAAGAAATCCATTGCTCAGGTTGTATCTTCCATCCCCAAGTCAATGCAGCTCTGTGTCAGCTGTGCAGGGGTTGGGCATGTGGAGTGAACATCCAGGACAGTGGGTTAATCTGAGAGGACAGTAGAGCAGATATCTTTACAAAGTCACGTTCTAGCACTTGGACATTCTCTAAGTTTGACCTTTTGTGAAACACTTATTTGTACCAAGGTACCCTGTTGGTGCAGGGGATAGAGATAGGGAAGGATACTATGACGAGTCATGGTGGGCTCTGCTCTTTCTAAGTCACAATGTGGTGGTTAACAGAGTCCCATGACTGTGCTATTGCTTTAGGTGGGTCATGGGAATACTGCTCCTTGGAAGTGTCTGATCTTTCAGACACACTGAATGAAGTGCTGCTGAGGAAAGGAAGGGGAGGCACAGGGAAGACTCCATGTTGTAGATGGCTGGGAGAAGGAATCCAGGCACAGAACAAAGGAAGAGGAGCAAGCTGGGGTTGGGAGACAAAGCTGAGTTTGCACCTGACTTATGGTATTGGGTAAGTGACATCTAGCAGGTAGGCGGGCAGTGCCATCTTGAGCTGGCTTGTTCATGGTCTTCCAAACTAAACTGGGCAGATATACTTCTACACATGTGCCTCTTCTACCTTGTCTACTTGAGATGCCTATCTTGCCCCACTTCATCCACTCAATTGCTATGCATGCTTTATAACCCTCTTCCATGCTAGTTTTTTCAGTGAGCCTCTGGTGGCCTGACTGCCTGCCATTCACACTAGATTTTCAAGGTGTACCACCTTTGGGGTGTACATAATATTCAGTCTGGTTTGTCTGGTTTTATTTGAAATTTCCTGCACTCAGTATTCATCCATGCTATCCACTCCTCATGTCTCTGTGGACACTGCCCTTGTTCTCAAAGGTTTATGCTATCACAGGAACATATCTATCATTTCATTGCCTAAAAGTGAGATTAGATTTACATTCTTAAATGCTGTTGGATGGGAAAAAAGTAATAGCAATAATATGTGCTATATATATTAAAAGAATCTAGCAGACAGGGGCAGTAGATTCTGTCTCTGGATCTGCTCCTCTCACAAGGAGTCTGTGCTTCTCTACTTTTTAAAAATACTTATTTATTTGACAGAGAAAAGGGAGAGAGAGAGAGAAAGACACAGAGAGAGAATGGGCATGCCAGGGCCTCCAGAAAATGAATTCCAGATGTATGTGTCCCCTTGTATATCTGGCTAATGTGGGTCCTGGGGAATCGAACCAGGGTCCTTTGGCTTTGCAGCCTTACCTTTACTTTTACTTAAAATAAACCTTGCTCTGCATTTTTTTTTTTTTTTTTTTTTGCTTTTCGAGGTAGGGTCTCATGCAAGCTCAGGCTGACCTGGAATTCATTATGTAGTCTGAGGGTGTTTTATCTTTAAAAAGAAAACATATCTCTGACCACTTGGGACCTTCCAGCTGTGGGTGAGTTTTTCCCTCTGCTGGGCCTGGGCCTGGGTTTGGCCCAGGCCCAGCTGGGTTGAATGGAGCAGAGGGTACCCTAGCCCCTACCCTCCACATAGGTTCTTGATCCCTTCCAACTCCCCACATGGCAGGAGCTCCTTGAACTTTCTTTTCTCTCTTTTCTTTCCATGTGGGATCTCTAGCCATGTGGGTGTCTTTCCTTGGTTTTGTACTTCCCTCACTGAATATAATAATTTCAGTCTTTTTAATTCAATTCTTTGATTAAACCTAGAAACAAACCTAGGGTTTGGGGTTCAAGGACTTTCCTGGACCCTGAGTACCCCATTATACATTGACAAGCCATCCAGGAGAATCTTGAGAAGGAAATACAGAGATACAATGGGAAAAGACATGCCTGATGGTGCTTGCTAACTGCCATGATTTTCTGCTGAAGTGCTCTATGACGAATATATCTTTATATAACTGTAAGTCATTATTCATACAGGTATTATAAAAAAGTAAAATGAGCTAGGCCTGGTGGCAGTGGCCTATTATCCTAGCTACTTGGGAAGCTGAGACAGGAGGTTCACCAATTCAAGGCTCTAATGTGATATAGCCTGACTCCATACTTAAAAACGATGTGACTTTTAAATTGCTTGGTGAAAATAAGTGCATGATTTCAATTGATGTTTTCCAAATTACTTGGTTGGAAACAACTCAAAGTTAATAACTATGGTGGTTTGATTCAGGTGTCCCCCATAAACTTTGGTGTTCTGGATGTTAGGTTCCCCAGCTGATGGCAATTGGAAATTAAAGCCTCCTGGAGGTGGTGTATTGTTGAGAGCAGGCTTATGGGTGATATAGCCAGTTTTGCCATGCCAGTGTTTGGCACACTCTCCTGTTGCTATTGTCCACCTTATGTTGGCCAGGGGGTGATGTCCACCCTCTGCTCATGCTGTCATTTTCCATTGCCATCGTGGAGCTTCCCCTCAAGCCTGTAAGCCAAAATAAACCTCTTTTTCCCACAAGCTGCTCTTGGTTAGGTGATTTCTAACAGCAATGCAAACCTGACTGCAACAATACCTGATATTTTCTCTTTTGTTTAATCTTTAAACAAATAAGATGTTATTTGTAGACACCTTTTGGTTTCTTTATTATGTCTTACAGATTATAGTATGGCTTTCCAAATCCAAACAGTCCAATAGAGCTTTCCTAAAGTTTTTGTTTCTATTTGATTTATTTCAAGAGTTTTTTTTTTTTTTGTGTTTAAAAGTCAGATTTAACTAAAGCCTACAGTGACCCTGAAATTTTATATAAACAGGCCATAATTTGTTACATGATATCATAAATATAATTATTGAGTTTATGTTCTAGGTCAACTTTAACCTCCATAGAGGATTATTGGGAACAACAAAATTCTCTCCAAAGTGGTGGCTCATAATTTGCCATGTATTTTAATAGTTTATAATGTCCTGTTACTAAAATGAGGGGGCAATTGGCCTGAGTTCCAGGCCAGCCTGCCTCAAGACAAAAACAAAAATTTGCCTTAGTTACTATTAATAAAATCATTTCTAAGTGTGTTAGAGGCATTAATAAAGATTATCCCCCAAACAGTTATCATGTTTTGCCTGTATTCATAGGCTTATAACTTAAAAAAATGTATTTCATGGAGTTTATTAACAGAAGATGTCTCAAATCAATGGGTTATATAAAATATACAGGTATAAACACATATATGGGTATTGTAAGACAAGTATGGTTGTCAGGTAGATATTAAAAAAAATTTTTTTTTGTTCATTTGAGAGCGACAGACAGACATAGGGAGAAAGAGTCAGAGAGAGAGAGAGAAAGAGATAGAGGATGGGTGCATCAGGGCCTCCAGCCACTGCAAATGAACTCCAGATGCTTGTGCCACCTTGTGCATCTGGCTTACGTGGGTCCTGGGGAATCGAGCCTCAAACTGGGGTCCTTAGGCTTCACAGGCAAGTGCTTAACCACTAAGCCACGTCTCCAGCCCCAGTCAGGTAGATATTTTTGGTGACATAAATAATGTGATTCTAAGCTTTTCTGCTAAAGCTGTTTCTCTATAAATTTCCAATAATAAGATGGCTAATTAATCATTTGAAGCTAGACTACTTGTTTCTTTGTCAGTGGGTAATAAGATTAATCAATTTGGTATAGTTTCTCTTAATAGTTTTATTAAAAAGATGGTTAATTATGGGTCGAAGTGAGATGACTGAAGGAAATTGGAAGGAATCTTTCAATGTTGGACATAGAATGTTTGTTAAAAATGCTTTTTTTGAGTAGAACTTAGATCAGAATGTTAACATATGCAGATGAAGGTGTGCATATGTAGAAGGGATATAAAATATCTAAAAAGAATATATTTTGACTAAAATTAATTTCCTTTTATAAGGAACAAAAAGCTAATTATTCAGGCTAAACATAGATAAATACCCTGCCTAAAATTAAGGATTTTTCAACTGTTTACAGACTCTTAAGGATGCTCTAAAAGTTTTATATGGGGACACAGACTTAATGTAAATTCAGCTTACATTAGACACAGGTGATGTCTTGTTCTGGGTGGGTTACAAAGTCATAAGCACAGATGTAATTCACATTCTCTAGAGGTCTACTCAGGTTAGACTCAGACAAGGCCCTATCACCTTGTGTATTACAAATGGGTAAAATGAATTTCCTAGATAAAAACAAATAAATAATTTCCAAATAAGACAAAAAATGTCAGGATGCTTAACTCTCTGCTCTGTCATTTCCTTTTGCTCTTGCTTACTGTTATATGCTATTTAAAATCGTGGCAAGCTGGTCTCTGGAGAAAGGGATGTGCCCCCTTTATCTCAGACCCCATACAAGTTTTAGCCATGTGTCCTCCAGATCCTGTCCAGAGACAAAATGGCCAACTGTCTCTGACAAGGAAAAGGGAGTAACAAGCAGTATAAAACTTTGGTTCTCTTTATATTTCCTCTCTTTTGAGCACCTGAAGTCACTTCTGTCAGATGAAATTTCAAACTAGACCAAATGGTCAAATAGATAAGCTGAGTCAAGATATTTGATTAGTTTACAAACTCCTTACATAAGACAAACATCAGACTTACCTAAAGTATATATCAGGGTAAAAACAGATGATAAAAAGATAAGTAAGTGATCTCTCTCTCAAATATCAACAAAGGATAGGATCCCTATATTTAAGGTAATAAAACCAGATATTACATTTAAAATACCCTTTAGTCCCTAGACCATTTGGAAACATTCACAGACTGGTGTGTGTGTGGGGGGACCCGTATCTCAGGTCCCCACAGAGAAGAAAGGGGTCCCATGACTCCCCCCAGTAGGGCATCTAAGTTATGAAGACAGGAGTAAGGGTGGAAATCTTCACATTTGGACTTAGAATTCCAGTGGCATTCCTTATATGCCACGACATAAGACAAGTGCAAGGGGTTGGGGGAAAAGTCTGGAGGAACTAGAGCTTGGAAGCTCACCTTGTAGGATGAGCATGGATATCCTATCTTGGACTTTCATCGCTCCAGGAGGCACACAGACTGCACTATGTGTCCCCTTTTGATTGGGGAGAAAATAGGAAAATTTGGGTTAGGATTCCTTTTGAAAGGAGATTAAAAAACCCTAATTTCAGTCAGGTGTGGTGTCACATGCCTTTGATCCCAACACTGGAGAGGAAGATCACCATGAGTTTGAGGCCACCCTGAGACTACATAGCGAATTCAAGGTCAGCTTGGGGTACAGCAAGACCCAGATACCTTGGACGAGGAAATTCCTGTTAAAGATAAATTTTTAACTCAGTCAACACATGATATTCATAAGAAATTACAAAAATTGGTAGCTGAACCAGATATGAACTTAAAACAGTTGCTCCAGGTGGCAACTTCTGTTTATTATAATTGGGAAGCTGAGAAAAAAAAATGGACCAGAAAGGGAGATAAAGAAAAAATAAGGACAGATGTCACCAGGACATCATACGAGTAATGAAGTTTGCTCAAGGAAGGGCCCCTCCATTGAAACATTTATTTGGATAAAATCTGAAATATGTTTACTTGATGCCAAGGTTTTAACCAGTAGAGAAACTGAGTCCAGCAGTTCACAACGTCAATTTGTTCATGGCTTAAGGGGCATAAAAACCAATTTTAAGACTCTCAGTAAAATAAGTTAGGTTCCTCTACTTGTAAAGGTTTTAACTATTGGTGAAACTGAGTTCAACAGTTCATGATGTCAATTTGTTCATGGTTTAAGGATTATAAAAACTGGCTTTAAGGCTCTCAATAGTAAAAAAAATTAGGTTCCTTGGTCAAGGTTTTAACTATTGGAAAAACTGAGTTTTAAGATAAAGGTTCATATCTAAGTTTTAATTTCCAAAGATGAGGTTCTCATACTTAAAGACATCATGACTTTAAAGATAGCTGCTGTTTTATTTATGTTAATTCTATCAAGTGGTCATTACTAGGTTGAGTCACTTAGGTTTAAGTGATTTAATTTTAGTCACTATAACCTTTATCCTCCTGTTAGGTAAAATATGTTGGGATACCTTGTCTAAGCTTTATTAACTTTAAGTCATGGGCAGGACATAAAATTGTTTTATGTTAGTAAAACTTTCTACCATAATAAGATCAATTGCTATCCAAAATTAAGCTAGAAATATTGGTTGTCAAACAACATTTTCTCTTTCAAATCAGATTTGTCAAGGGTTGTTTTTAGAGCTTAGCTGTTTTGGCTCAACAATGACCAGGTTCTTCTCTATTATATGTAAAGTAACTGTCTAATTTCTGACATCTCAAGTGCAGTGCTTATAACAAAATTAACTCTTAAGATATATTCCCTGCTTTAGAGTACAGCCTCATGCTCAAACAATGATCCTCATCTGTGAAAAATAATTTCAAGCTCTGTGGTTCTGTTTCCAATGTGCTCTGGGTAATTGGTACACACAAAAGTATCTAAGCTAATCAAAGATGTTTTCAAACACAGGTATCAGGGCTGGAAGGATTGCTTAGTGGTTAAAGCACTTGCCTGCAAAGCCAAAGGACCTAGGTTTGATTCCCCAGGACCCACGTAAGCCAGATGCACAGGTGACAAATGCATCTGGAGTTCGTTTGCAGTGGCTGGAGGCCTTGGCGTGCCCATTCTCTTTGTCTCTCTCTCTGTCTCAAGTAAATCAGTTAAAAAAAAAAAAAAAAAAAAAAACAGAGGTGCCAAGTCTTTATACTGTCTTACTTGTCCTTTTGCTGACAATTTCTAGGTTAAATTAATTGGTTTAGATGTATATTATTTTTAAGATTGGTAATAGGTTTTGCCTATATTTATAGCTATTAGATATTTAAAGGATAAAATATGCCTACTTTCATTTCATTTTGTTTTGTTTTTCGAGGTAGGGTCTCACTCTAGCCCAGGCTGACCTAGAATTCACTATGGAGTCTCAGGGTGGCCTCGAACTCACTGCGATCCTCCTATCTCTGCCTCCCGCTGGGATTAAAGGCGTGTGCCACCACGCCCGGCTCAAAATATGCCTACTTTCTATACTTCAGATATGACATATGCTGTCACAGGACAACTAAGCTTAAAAGTTGTACAAAATAACTTAAAACATTTGTTTCATTTATTTTTATTTTTTATATTTTATTTATTTGAGAGAGAAAGAGGGAGGGAGAGAGAGAGAGAGAGAGAGAGCGAGTGAGTGCGTGAGAGAGTGCACAAGCATGCACCAGTGCCTCCAGCCACTGCAAACAAACTCTAGATGCATGTGCCCCCTTGTGCATCTGGCTTATGTGGGTCCTGGAAAATCTAACTGGGGTCCTTAGGCTTCGCAGGCAAATGCCTTAACTGCTAAACCATCTCTCCAGCCCCATTTGTTTCATTTTTTAACTGGATAGGTTTTACTAATTAAATGTGCTATATATGTGCATCCATCCAGTTTGGTATAACTTCCTTTCTAAGTGTTCTAATAACCTGTGTAGAAGCCAAAGCCATTTAGATTCACTGGAGCTAAAAAAGTCAATATTTTGGTCCCTGCCCCCAGGTCATGAGGCCACTGGAGATGATGCAACAGTTCTACACTGACCCCTGGTAAGTCACCTGTCTTCCTGATCAGGGAGGATATGGAGACCCAGAGACAAAAAAAAAAAAAAAATCAGTGTACAGTCTGAAACAGGAGTGTCACAACTGAGGAGAAACCAGCTCTCCTGGCTTCCCAAAGAATGGAAAATGACTTGGTCATCATAGCCCTGACTCATCCTAATAGGCAACACCAGTATTAGAGAAGTGATTAGGGCTACTCTTGGGTCCCTAAAGTCTCCTTTGGAGAGCCATTAGTGACCTCCAAAATTAATTCTTGATTGAATTTTGGCTACCTGTTTGGTCTTAAACACTCAGAGAAAAATGTATAATCAAAGATAAAGGGATACCTCAAATATTATATAAATAACCTATTAAGTAAAACAACAAGATCTTTCCAAAAGGGGAAACAAACAAGGCATTAAGGCATGTTAGCCCCCTCTCTAATAGTTCTAATTATATAACAAGGAAAAACAACCATAGATGTCAGAATGGTTATTTTCAATTCTAAAATGTATATGGATGACTCTGACCAAGGGTCGCTTAGTTTAAAACTAGGAAGCAAGTCAGAATCATATACAGATAACGATTTTTCTCTCCAATACTAAGCTCCCACTAATCTTGGGCTATAAGAGGGACTACACCCATTAAATTCTCTCTAAATTAATAATGCTTATTCCATTTAACCTGTGCTGACTCCACTCTCTCTTGGAGAATCTGCTTCTTTTTTTCAGATGGGATAGGGTCCTGAGAAGATAAATGACCCAACATACTTTAGCCCGGCCCCAGCTGAAACCACAGAGGAACTGGGGAGATGAGCAAGAGTGCTGCTTTTTCAGTGAACCTGATAATCAGTGCCAGGGTGAAGGAGATAGACCCTGAGGACTCTCAACATCTACCAAAGCAGAGATCCAGAGGCTCCTAAGAGCCCATCACTGAAGTAGACTTAAATGCACCCAATGTGGCTCAGGGAATGCTGTGGAAGTGGGGGCGGAAAGATTGTTAGAGCCACAAGTTGGGACATTTTGCACAGAGGCATGGCCTCTCCCCCGTAACTGACTGCTGTCCTTACAATGCATGACCCACCATCCCCCTGCATTCCCAGTAAGGAGGGCCCCTTCAGGAAAGGGGCAAGGATGAGGGAAATGATGGTACCAACATTTGTTTACAAACCAAGTATATCCATAACTAATAAAAATAAATAAAAAACTTCCTAGCTGGGTGTGGTGGTACATACCTTTAATTCCAGCACTTGGGAGGCAGAGGTAGGAGGATTGCCATGAGTTCAAGGCCACCCTGAGACTACTGAGTGAATTCTAGGTCAGCCTGGGCTAGAGCAAGACCCTATCTTGAGAAACCAAACCAAACCAAACCAAAACAAAACAAAAAACCTTCCTTATACTGGGAACCAATAGTGAGTCCTTTCTAACTTGTGCCAGGAGATTATTAAATATTTCCTGAGGTAAAAAATATATTGTACAGCCCCTACTGGCACCCAATGGCTCTGTGGTACCAACCTTTGGCCCTGGCTACCCCTAGGACAAATTTAAACAGGTACACTCTGAAAAGCTATTATACAAAATATGGTATATTCACAATTATCAAGGTTAAATGTTGTGCATATATTCCTGATCACTCTGCTAATATCTTTTCTGTCTTATACCAGACCAGCCCAGGCCCGGCTGGGTTGAGCTGAGGGGTGGGCCCCCTTAGCCCTTACTCTCCATATGGGTTCTTTACTCCCTCCATACGGCAAGAGTGCCTTGGACTTTTTTTTAACCCTCTTTTTCTTTCCACAGTTTTTCCAGGCCCTCCATGTGGGATTTCGAGCCATGTGGGTGCCTTTCCTTGGCTCTGTGCTTCCCTCAATAAATATAATCATTTAATAATAAAAACATATATAGAAAGATATAGTGAATCATGCTTATAATTCCAGTACTTGGAAGGCCGAGGCAGGAGGATTGACTCGAGTTCAAGGCCAGCTTGCATTAGTGAGTTCTAGAACAAGGTGGGCTATAGAATGAGACCCTGTCTCATAAACAAGCAATGACTTCCCAACAGACAGGCAAATGTAAATAATCTATACCTGGTGACCTACTCTAATTTCTACTTATATAACTCCTCTTAAGATATAATCATGAAAATGGACAATAATTTATATAAAAGTAGTTACTGCAAGATTATTTATCACAGTAGAAAAAGACTAGAAGTAATCTAAATGTCTCACAACAGGAGATGGTGTGAAAGCAAAGTGCTTTATTATTATATGACTATTATATTATGATGAAATTCCAATTAAGTAATATGAGAAAATGCCTGATATAATGTTAAATGACAAAAGACAGTATGTAGCTGGGTGTGGTGGTGCAAGCCATTGATCCCTGTACTTGAGAGCCAGAGGTAGGAGGATTGCTACTTTTGAACCCAGCCTGAGACTATGGAGTGAATTCCAGGGTTGCTTGGTCTAGAGTAAGACCATACCTCAGGAAAAAATAAAACAAAACTACAACAACAATAAAATGGGCTGGAGAGATGGCTTAGTGGTTAAGGCACTTGCCTGCAAAGCCTAAGGACCCAAGTTCAATTCTCCAGGTCCCATGTAAGCCAGATACACAAGGTGGCACATGTGTCTAGAGTTTGTTTACAGTGGCTAGAGGCCCTGGTGTGCCCATTCTCTCTCTCCCCTCACTGTCTCAAATAAAAAGAAACTTAAAAAATTAAAAAAAATTTGGGCTGGAGAGATGGCTTAGCAGTTAAGCGCTTGCCTGTGAAGCCTAAGGACCCTGGTTCGAGGCTCAACTCCCCAGGACCCACGTTAGCCAGATGCACAAGGGGGCGCACGCGTCTGGAGTTCATTTGCAGTGGCTGGAGGCCCTGGCGCGCCCATTCTGTGTCTCTCTCTGCCTCTTTCTTGTTCTGTCTGTTGCTCTCAAATAAATAAATAAAATAAAATAAATTAAAAAAAAATTGAAGAAGACAGTATATGATTGTTTTGGTAAAATAATGCATATTTGGGGAACAAAAACTAGAAGAAACTTGGGAAAACTGTGAAGAGTAGATAGCATCTAGAGATAAGACTACTGATAACTTAAACCCCCACTTTCTCTATACTTTTCTGTGCTTCACAAATTTAGTCATAGTAAGCTTGTATTACTTTTATTATCAGGAAAACAAGCATTACTTTAAAAGTATCACAACTTACTGCTATATGTAAAACAGTCTCCTTTGAGTTGTAAGCAGCTGATTCTGTGTGTTTTGCTTATAGGGACTCTCGCTGGCATGAAACTCGCTATGTAGCTCAGGTTGCCTTGAATTCACAGTTCTACTGCCTCAGCTTCCTGAGTGCTGATTACAAGCTTGTCCTACTAAGACCAGCTAGCTGTTTGACACTACAGAGCTAATAATACTCATTCATATATTTATTATTTCAGAGGCTCAACTGTGCCCTAGGCACAAGGCTAGGATTTATGAGCACAAATCTGAAGGTGGTATAATCTCTCCATTCAAGGATCTCACTGTCTAAATGGAAATGTATGTGTACACCCCTGTCTGTACCTCTACTTGTATCTGGACCTATACCTGTAACTCTATCTACACCTGCATGTAACTGTTCCCACATGCTCTTCCACAGCAAGGCTAGAAGTATGGGAAAGTCACAGGGCAACTTGAGTGAGGGGACAGGTCAGAAAGGTTTCCATGGAGGCAGAGGCTTGCTCTTCTTCCTTTCCCTCCATAAATCATGAAAACCTGAGCATTGAAGTCCAGGGGCAGATTGACTCCCCCAGCCTAGGAGGGTCCCATTGGGGGCTGTGCACATACCTCTGTTTTCCTTGGCTAGGTTGTCCGCCATCTCCCAGTAGTCATAGCTGTGGAGGATGCTGTTGGTGATGCTCACGTGATTGGCTGCCATTTGGTGAATGCGCTGGGGGATGCTGACGATGGTTGATGGGGACAGGGTGTTGGCGCTGGAGAGGCTCCCCTGAGATCCCACGGAGCTGGTGGGAGAGGGGTTGGGAGACATGGGGGATGGGGTTCCAGTGCTCCTGGAAGAGGAGAGGCAGAAAAACCAGAGTGGAGAGGTTGGGAGCAGGCTAGGAGGGCAGCCCTTCAGTGCACTGGAGCGTCATGCAACGCATGGCTTACTGCATTTGAGAAAAGTAAACTTACTTTCCACTGGTCCCCCATGGGGATGGGGCTTGGGCAGATTTTGATGAATTCTGTAAGAAAATGAAAATATGGACAGTAAGTGCCACAGGATTAAGGTTAAACAGAGAACAGCAGCACATTCTTGGGAGAATGTAGTAGGTATTATGCTGACATGACAGATCAATGTAGACCCATAGGAATCAGATATGGGGAGTTGCACTCACAAGGCATCTTCCCCTCTAAAGGCTAGTGGGGCAGCTGCATGACCTATGGGGACTCAAGATGGGGTAAGATGAAAGGCTCACGTTAGAGCTTTTACAAGTTTTAAGGAACTCAGTAGTAATCTGAAGTGTTTGCTGAATCAAAGGCTATAAATGTTATAAATCAGTCTAATTTCTTTCTGAAAAAAGAGCAAGAACTCTTCACCCCACACTGAAGATATCATATATTTAAGTTATTAGTAGAAACTGTTAATATTTAAAGACTGAAGGTGTATATTATCAAATTCTATTGTTTTTACTTATCAAGTTTACAAGTATTTCTCTTAAAGGAAGAAGAGACTATTTTAAAGATAACAGACTAAAATACAGTTCCTTAACAGGATATTAACAATTCTGATAATTTGTACTTAATTATTAGTATTTATTAATTGTAATCATTATTACACATATTCTTTTTTATTTTTTTTTGCTTATTTTTATTTATTTATTTATTTGAAAGTGACAGAGAAAGAAGGAGAGAGAGAGAGAGAGAGAGAGAGAGAATGGGCAGGCCAGGGCTTCCAGCCACTGCAAACGAACTCCAGACATGTGTGCCCCCTTGTGCATCTGGCGAACGTGGGTCCTGGGGAATCGAGCCTCGAACCGGGGTCCTTAGGCTTCACAGGCAAGCGCTCAACCACTAAGCAATCTCTCCAGCCCCACATATTCTTTTTATTGTATGTGTGTGGTACTGGGGATTGAACTCAAGACCTATTGCATTCTAGGAAAGTACTCTACCATTAACCTCCAATTCTAGCCCAATTTATTAGTCTGATTTAAGATGCTACATTGGGTGTAGTTTTGTAATTT
Organism: Dipus sagitta; assembly: GCA_036346955.1. NCBI lineage: Eukaryota > Metazoa > Chordata > Mammalia > Rodentia > Dipodidae > Dipus > Dipus sagitta. Next base: position 119,335,929 of record CM070774.1, read on the forward strand.
TTGTAAGCTTTGTAGGTTAGGCACAAGGCTCAGCGGTACAGTACTTGCTAATATATGCAAGCCCCTGGATTTGATTCCTGGCACTACATTGATGGTGTGGCATCATTTTCATGGAGAGAGTTAACAAGAGAATGTTCATCCTAGGAGAGATATCTTTCCTTTCCTGCCTGAATGTTATTGCCATGTTTGACCTTTGTGAGATTGATCACTTTTTGTTTGATCTTTAAGAGATGTTCTGGATATGAGAACACTAAAGTGAAAGAGAGAAGGGTTTGAGAGTGGCAGAAATAGTCCAAAGAGGCTGTAGTACAAAACACCCTGGTAGGAACAATGAGCTCTTTCCAGAGACATCCAAATTGTCATTGTAACCCGAAGGCTTCAGCTGCTGAACTTAAAGCTGTTTAAAGGGCACCTCCTGGGCACAACATTTTCCTTACGGAAGTTATGTTCTGGAGAGTCACTGCACACCATGGGGACCAGGATTAAGGACAATGTATGGTATAATTGAAAATCAGAGTAGATTATAAATGTTTCCATCATAAGAATGGTAAGTACATGAGGATATAAATGCATTAATTAGTTTGACTTAATCATTTTACAACATATGCATATATCAAAACATTACTATGTACACAATAAATACACACAGTCACAGGGAACTGATGGAGGGTAAATGTTAATGACTTGATTTTTCAGTTGTGTTCCCTACCATTTTGTACATATTTACAGATTGTACCTAAACACTAAGAACTTTTTTTGTTGTTGTTGTTTGGTTTTTTCGAGGTAGGGTCTCATTGTAGCCCAGGCTGACCTGGAACTCACCAAGTAGTCTCAGAGTGGCCTCGAACTCACAGCAATCCTCTTACCTCTGCCTCCCGAGTGCTGAGATTAAAGGCGTGAGCCACCATGCCCGGCCAAACACTAAGAACTTATCCCTTAAAAGGTTTTGTGAGCTTCCTGGGAGTACAGAATTCAGCCTCCTTTAGTCAAGCAAGTAATAATTCTCTTTAGTACCAGCTCTTAGATTCTGATTTTCCTTTTTAAAAATTTTATTTATTTAACTGTAAGCAGACAGCCTGAAAAGAGACAGAGAGAATGGGCACACCAGGGCCTCCAGCCACTGCAAACTCCAGATGCATGCACCACTTTGTGCATCTGACCTTATATGGGTGCTGGGGAATGGAACCCGGGCTGGCAACTTTGTAGGCAAACACCCTAGTCACTGAGAGATCACTCTAGCCCAGATTCTGATTTTCTGAAAAGGACTGATTTTGTTGTTGTTGTTTTGTTGACTATGTAACTCTGGCTTGCCTGGAACTCCCCATGTTGACCACGGTGGCCTCAAACTTGCTGTGATCTTCCTGCCTTTGCCACCTAAGTGCTGGGATTACAGGCATGTGCCACCACTCCTGATTTTGTAAAGGGAAAGTTCCATGCCAGGTTTTGTCATTGTGACACTGATGGTGAATGGGCCAGGAGTTATTGCATTGGCTCAGCATCAGTTATTCTGCATGCACAGTTAGAAAAGAGGTCATGTGCTGTACACAAGCAACACAGCTTGGTCACAGAGGCAATCTCTGAGAAATGGAGGTTGAGAATAAAGGATTGAAAATGATGGCTGTGGATGTGACAAAGGGGTTGTAGGCATAGTGATGGTATAATTTCATGTTTTTATAGATGGACAAGAGGCACAGAAATTTCAGACATTACTGACTTACAACAATATATTAAAAATGAGGGGTATGTATGCATGTATTTATTTTCTGCTTTAAAATTTTTTTCCAAGCAAAAATAATTTAATTCTGTGCAATAAAAGTTGCCATGGTTTCAATTCAATCCCTACAGTTCCACATTGCTAGCTAGGGTCTATGATCTCTCACAAGCCATTTCTTATAACTTTGTTTAGTTATTATTACTATTTTTTTTTGGTTTTTCAAGGTAGGTTCTTACAGTAGCCCAGGCTGACCTGGAACTCACTATGTAGTCTGAAGCTGGCCTTGAACTCATGGTGATCCTCCTATCTCTGCTTCCCAAGTGCTGGAATTAAAGGCGTGCACCACCATGCTGGGCCTCTTATAATTTTAAATAGCATTCGTATTAAAAATTTAACCACCTACTAAAAGATAAAACTAAGGGGAAGTGGGTCTAAATAGTTAATTCTAAGATAAAGCACTTCTACATGGATATGGGGAATTATATCTTTTCTAAAGGTGAATGTTCTAGTATATTGGAATGAGTAATTGTATATTCTTTGTCTAGAGGCCATAAAAATATGGACAAGAAGGCAGAGACAAATTAGCTGGGCTCTCCAGGCCCATTTGCTGAGTTTATAGCCAGACGTGTACCATAAATGAGGTTATCTGGAGAGCAGAGGTGACCTGGGTTGTACCAGGCTTCTCAAAAGTGCCTCTGCCAGGGAGGTAGACAAACACAGGAGACATTTGCTCATTTGCTGGACAGTACCTTGAAGTAGTCGATGAGTGCTTTTGAATACTTTACGGCATGGTCCCTTTTGAGTCGAAACATCCGCCAGTATAGGAGAGCCAGGCATCTGTAACTGTAGCAGAAAAGGAGAAATGAACCCTTAAGAAGTTTGCTTGTGTTCCTCACAAACGCTTTAAAACAAGCCATGCTATTCCAAGGCACTCAATATTTATATCGCACTCATGCATCTAAAATGTTTCAATAGGTAAGTACGTGTCTATGAGTATCTCACCATCCCTTTGTTCAAATTCCCAAATGGAGCTCCATAAATTTGTTTCACCCTAGATCATTTTACAATAGCTTTAACAGTTCTTTGTTGGGGCCAGGGTCACGGCTTTCTTCTTCTGCCACCAGAGGGCAGTATCTCTCCACGACAGATGTGAGGGAGACCAGTACTTTCACTGCTTGCTGGGTGAGCTATTTGGCTTTATAGACAATCGCACCTGCTTTTTAAAAAGATTTTATTTTTATTTATTTATTAGAGACAGAGAGAGGGAGAGAGAGAGAGAGTGAGAGTGGGCATTCCAGGGCCTCTAGCTACTGCAAATGAACTCCAGATGCATGTGCCACCATGTGTATCTGGCTTACTTACGTTGGACCTAGAGAATCGAACCTGGGTCCTTAGGTTTTGCAGGCATACACCTTAACTGCTAAGCCATCTCTCAAGCCCTGCACCTGCTTTTATTTCCTCTCTTTGTTACCACGTTACTAGGCCATAATTAGTTCAAACACAGGAGTACATTGTAAACAATAGAAACACCATGTTGAGACTAGTTACATTTGATTATTTTCTACAATATTTCTATACTCATGTATACACTGGTATTCTAATATAATATTAATTAATCATCATTAACTTATTAATCCAATCATGGTACTTCTATAAATAAAAGGACACAGGCAGAATTTCTTTAGACTAATTCTCTCCTTGGTGCTCTTGACTCATAATTGTTTGTTGAGATGTGATACTAACATGCTAGAACTATATCAACATGCCAAATACAATTTAATGTGCCCTCTTTTTTTTGTTTTTGATTTTCCAAGGTAGGGTCTTACAGTAGCCCAGGCTGAACTGGAATTCACAATGTAGTCTCAGGCTGACCTTGAACTCATAGCAATCCTCCTGCCTCTGCTTCCTGAGTGCTGGGAATAAAGGCATGTGCCACCATGCCCAGCTAATGTTGCCCTCTTAACACTCCAAATTCCAGATGATGAGGTGCTAGGAAACAACCTGGGAGTCTCTTTCCTCTACTGCTGTTAGGTTTTCTGAGACTCCATTAATTCTCTAACTCACAGATTAGATCTACAGTAGAATGAGCCTTCAGAGAGCAAACAGTTTGAGCCAGGAGTGGTGGTGCACACCATTAGCTATAGGACTCAGGAGAGGATCACCACGAGTTCAAGGCCAGCCTGTCCTACAGAGTGAGGGCCTGGTCAATCTGGGCTAGAGTGAGATCCTACCTCAAAAACAAAACAAAACAAAACTCTCCCCCCAAACCAAAAATAAAAGAACCATTTTGGATCCCTTTGGCAGAAGGAACTAACAAAGAGGTACCATGTGATATGGGGAATGGGGTGAGGTATCCTGAGGAAATGCCATGGGGAAAGTGGATATGATTATCACCACTGTAACAACTAGTACAGAAAGATCAAGTTTATATTGGCTAGTATTTTAAAACAAATGATTTTATTATCAAAGTATAATGAGTGAGCTGCTCCTCAGTTTAGTGTTTTGAGAACTTTGTGTGTGTGGCATGCATTGCATGTGCATATGTATGTTTGTATGCATGGGCCCATGTACACATGCATGTGTGTACATGTGGAGGTTATAGAACAGCTGCAAGTGTCATCCTGAGGAATGCCACTCACCTCCTTTGAGACAGACTCCAAGGGCCTGAAGCTCACCAATTAGGCTAGACTGTGGCCAATAAGCCACAGAGAGTCTTCTGTCTCTGCCTTCCCAGCATTGGGATTGCAAGTGTGTACCACTATCATGCCTGATAGTTTATGTGGGAGCTGGTGATTGAATGTAGATCCTCATGCTTTTACTGAGTGAGCTGTCTCTCAAGTACCTGTATTGAGAACTTTAATGATCACTGGCATCCATTCATACTAATGTGGCATGTAAAGTTCAAAATTTATTTTGACTGTCTCTAAAGTGTTAAACACAGGATAAGTTTCACTCAGCACAATGCATATTCAAATGACTGAGACTCTATGATTTTAAAACACAAGCACACATACAGGAAAAAAGAAAAACAACCTCAAACTAAAAACTATCCTTATAGAATTCACCTGTCAGTTTCTAGTCATTGTGAACTCAGTTCACACATGGCACAGCAGCAAAAGCAGTCTGTCCATGGCCTTTAGAGAGGCATGGGGCTTTGCAAGTTAGAAATACCAGGAAGACATGCTGTATCTTAGCACTGGGTGTACAGTGCTACCCAGATGCTGAGGATACTATCCAGAGTTGGATGATACACTCACCATAATGCAGCAAGCTGTTTGTCCTCTGGTGTGGCATTAGGGCCTGAGTGGGTTTTTAATCTCATAGCATACCTAAAAGAAAGCAAAAGAATTAATACAATGCTTTCTGATTGCCAACAGTGTCTTTTCTATGGTGGTACTTCTCTCTGTTCAATTCAGGTTTTCACATACTGTTGGCAATTCTTTCTTAAAAGCTAGCTGGTGCTGCTCCATTTTCTCTAAGTGCTATGATACTGTGATGAGCAGAACAACATGACCCTTATGATGCCTTGCTATGTTCTGCTTTTTAACAGCACAAGTTCAAATGCTGTAGTACAAATTGTTGGGAGGAATACAAGTTCAACTACTCTAGTATATGGTAAGATGTCCACTTTTCCAAAGTTTGATTTATGGCTGAGTTGCTGATAGAAGGAGGCAAAGCGCAACCTTTCTGGAGAGTTTTCACCTCTGGGGCTCTGAGGGATGTGTAATTTACCCTTTACCTGTATTATGTAGCTCTTACTTTGATGGAACTGTAAGTTTCCTGCATACATTTTTTAATCTATGTCTTTCTGTCTTTTTATGTTGTGTTAAAACACAAAACAAGTGGCTTTTATGAACTGCATTTAATTGCATTTACTTACTTCTCTGAACTAGGGGGACTGTGGCCAATGCTTTCTCCTAATAACATACCAGGTTACCTCTTCAGAATCTCTGAGAGAGCTGAAGCAGTGTGTGCAATGGTCAGAGGTTACAATCCCAGATCAGCTATTCACTAGTTGTGATAGTTTAGATAAGCGTACTTATATCTTTAAGCTTCCATTTCCTTATCTCTAAAATAAGACTAATACTGCAGACAGAACTTCTTGTAGAGATTAGCCTAGGTAGTTTTGTAAAGCTCTAGTTATGGAAAGCTGGCTTGCTGCGAACTGTTCAAGGAATAGTAACGTTACTATCCCACTCATCTGTGCAATGTGTAGGTTTCTGAGTGCATCCCTCTTCAGAGTTTTCACAGTGTTTGTATGACATTATACTCTGTTGATATCAACATTTACCACTGAGTAAAGTAACTTTTAAATAACAGTATCTTGAGTACCAGATGGTGGTCTAGTTTTGTTTCAACTGTCAAATATGATTTATAAAACTGATGAAGAGGAGAGTTTATTGTGTACATCTACACGTCTTTCTTTCTTGATGCTCTAAGATTCCTTATATCATTTCCTTTCTTTTAAGGAAGTTCCTTCAGTCTTTAAGGATGGATTAGATAGAGACAAATACTCAGTTCTCCTTAGCCTGAGAATGTATTACTTTTCACACCTAAAGAATAGTTCCACTCATTCTAGAAGCCACAGTCTGACAGTTTCTTATCTCACACTGCTCCCTCCCTGTGGGCATCAGAGGAACCTTAAGCTGTCCTTTGAATTGGTGCCACCAACCTGCGCCTTTTCTCTGGCTGCTTTCGGGACTTTCCCTTTGTCTTTGGGTCTCAGGAATGTGATTATTATGATGGGCCTTGGCCTTTTTTTTAATTTTTTATTGTTTTTGGTTTTCTGTGGTAGTCTCACTTTTAGCTCAGGCTGACCTTGAACTCATGGCAATTCTCCTACCTCTGCCTCCTGAGTGCTGGGATTAAAGGTGTGTGCCACCACACCCTGTGGGTTTTGGCATTTCTTTAGGTTTATTCTACTCAGGGTTTTGTTAGCCTTTTCAACCTGTCTTTTGAGAAGTTGGGCAACTTTCAGCCATGTCTTCAATTACTCTTCCTGTCCCTCTCTTTTTCTCTCCTTCTGGGGCACCAATGATACACATATTGCGTCTTTAGTTATTGTGTTTATTGTGGTTTGAATGTACCCCGTTAGTACGTATGTGTCAGAAACTTAGCTTTCGACATGACACTGCTCAGTGGTGGGGATTTTAAGGTGGTTTTGCCCTTATGAATGGATTAATGCTGGAATCATGGGTGTTATTTTGTGTGTGGGATTAATTTAAAAAGTATAAGTTTGAACCGATTTTCCTTCTGTCCCATGTGTGTTCACTCAGCTTTCCTCTGTGTTATGACCCAGCACCAAGGCTATCAGCAAGAGGCTGGCACCAAGTTCCTGGACTTTCTGCCTCTAGAACTGTGAGCCAAATAACTTGTTACTGCCGATCATTTATCCAGAAATTAGACTAAAATGGGACTCAAGGTTTTATTAATTTCTTATTTATTTATTTGAGAGAGGGACAGAGAAAGAGAGAGACACAGAGACAGAGACAGAGAGAGAACGAAACTGGGCACACCAGGGCCTTTAGCCACTGCAAACAAGCTCCAGGTACATGCACTACCATGTGTATCTGGCTTTATGTGGGTCCTGGGGTATCAAACCTGGATCCTTAGGCTTTGCAGACAAATGCCTTAACCACTGAGCAATCTCTCTAGCCCCTCTACTATTTTCTTAAGACTATTTTTCTGTGTTTCTCAGACCAATAGATTCTACTTTCTATCCCCTAGTTCACTGATTCAATTATTTACCTCCACTGAACTCATTCACTGACTTTTTTGTTTTTATTATCTTACTATTTTCTTTTTTTGCTGTGTATGTCTAGTATGTTTTGGTGTATGCGATGTGTACAGAAGCACATGACCTCTGTACATGTGTGTGGAGACTACAAGAGGCAATCCTCCCCTTATTACTCTCTTGCCTTACTTCACTGAATTGACAGCTCATCATTTTTTGGATAGATGGCTGACCAGAGAGCCCCAGTGATCCTCCTGTCTCCACTTCCCTCAGTGCTGGGGTGACAGGCATTCAGAACCAGGCCTGATTTTTTTCTTTCTATTTTTTTTGAAGCAGGGTCTCTCTCACTCTAGCCCAGGCTGACCTGTAACTCACTCTGGCTGGACTACAATTCAGTGATCCTTTCTACCTCTGCCTCCCCAGTGCTAGGATTAATTGCATGTGATACCACCCCCATGGGTGTTGGGGACTGACTCGAGTTCTCATGCTTGCATAGCAAGCACTTTTACCCATTGAACTAACTCCACAGCTCCATGTTTCCATTTCTTCTTCTTCTGCTTCTCTTCCATCATCATCATCATCATCATCATCGTTTGTTTGCTTTTCTTTTGAAGCAGAGTCTCACCTTAGCCCAGGTTTACCTGGAACTCAATCTGTAATCCAGGTTGGCCTTGAATTTACAGTGATCCTCCTATCTTAGCCTTCCACCAGGGCAAGCTCCATATCTTATTTATTTATTTATTTATTTATTTATTTTTACAATTTCCCTTTGGTTTTTGAGGTAAATTTTCATTTCTTTGACAAGATTTTTTGCAAGAACTCTGAATTATTTTCCTTTTTTTCATGTGTGTGTGACATGTGTGGTGTATACATGTGCACAAAAATATGTGTACCCCATGTGCATGCATGTATGTAAGGGCCAGAGAAGAACATCGGCTGTTCTCTTATTGCTCATCTGCATATTTTCTTGAGACAGGGTCTCTCTTTCAACCCAGATCTGCTATCCATCAACAAGTCCTGCCTGTAAATTGGGGTTACAGACATGTGAGGCCACACTCACTTTTTTTAAAACATGGGTTCTAGGGAGCCAAACTTGGCTTATGGTCCAGGAGACTCTTATGCTTAAGTGGCAAGTGCTCTTAACTGCTGAGCCCTCTCCCCAGTCCTGTAATGGTTTGTATAATTAATTGGAGTATTTTTATCATTGTCAGATATTTGTGTCAGCTGATCATCTGTTTTCACTCCACCTGTAATTTTTCTGGTTTGTGGTACGAGTGAGCTCCTATGGTATCCTGGACATGGTGGCTATTGGACTGGCAGAGTCTGGGTCCTACATAAATCTCTTAGCACAGTAGACATTCACCCCAGTTAGGTTTGGCTTACTGTGGGGGCTGTAGTTCTACGAATGGAATTTTTTGAATATTTAAATTAAATTTATTTATTTATTTGAAACAGAGAGAGGGAAAGAAAAAGATGGGGGTGGGGGAATGGGCACACCAGGGCCTCTAGCCACTGCAAATGAATTCCAGACGCATGCACCATTTTGTGTATCTCGAAGTGGGACCTGGAGGATTGAACCTGGGTCCTTAGGCTTTGCAGGAAAGGGCCTTAACCACTAAGCAATCTCTCTAGCCCTAAGAACTGAATTTTTGAGCTTTCCTGGTAGCACTTAGGTCTGCTCAGTTGACATGGCATCCCTGGGGCTCCAGCTGGTCCTTGGTGGTGCTGCCTGAGGTGAGGTGATGTGGGAGGCAAAGCTCCTGAGTTGGACTCCTGTAGTGGCAGAGCTCTACTGACCATGATTCTTTGCCTTCTGGAGCCCCTGGACAGAAAGGAATCCTATCTCTGTGAGGGATCTCCCTTGTCCAGGTTCCTGGCTTTACTGTGTTCCTTTGTGGAAATTAGAGTGCCAGATTTAGGCAGGTAAGGCACAGAATTAAGTGGTAAAATAACACTATTTTTACAAAATCCACAGACCTATGGTTTTATTTTTCTTATTGAATCTTTTAAAAAATATTTTATTTTATTTATTTGAGAGAGAAAGAGAGAGAGAGAGGGAAAGAAGGAGAGAGAGAAAGAGAGAGAGAGACAGAGAGAGAGAGAGAGAGAGAAAATAGGCACACCAGGGCCTCTAGCCACTGTAAACAAACTCCAGACACATGAGCCATCTTGTGCATCTGACTTACATGGGTACTAGGGAATTGAAGCTGGGTTCTTAGGCTTCACATGAAATGCCTTAACTGGTACATCATCTCTCCAGCCCGATGAATCTTTATAACTAAGTATTTATGAGGAACAACTTGATATTTTGATACATTGATATATTGATCAAGTTAGGGTATCATCAAGTTCATATTTGTGGAGAAAATGGTCAAAAACCTCTCTTGAAGTAACTCTGAAGCATTTCTTATTGTTAACCCCATAGGTCTGACAATCTCTGTTTTCTGAGTAGCTAAAGGGATGCTGTTCATTCTGAACTCTCTACAAGATGGACTGTGCCTCCACTGGAGCAAGGTGGTTTGCATCAGTGAGCTTAGCTTTTGAGGCACCTGCATCCCAGCTGTGACTGATGGGCAGCAGGCTTTTATGTTATGATTTGCTAATTTTAAAGTGTGAACACCTTTAAGCAGGCCAGGACACTGCAACCTCCTTCAGGCCCTATAGCTTTCTCACTCGGCCACTCCTCAAATATTTATTGAGCACATGCTATGTGCCAGGACCTGTTGTAGAACTGGGGACGCATCAGCACACAGATTAGACAAAATCATCACCACCACAACATCCCTGTGCTAAAAGCAGCCATACTCCAGGACATCTATCTGCTTTGTGTCCATCCAGCCTCACCTCCTTCCTTCTCAGGCTATGCCTTGCACTGGGGAAGGAATGTGAGGATCAACAGTCTCTGACAGTGTTTTCAATAGTTTTTTTTTTTTACTCTTTTTTTTCTTTGGTTGAAAGTTCTGTGGCACCTAAGAAGATAGTACAAGACAAGAGGTGGCTTAGCAGTCAACGGCATTTCTTGCAAAGCCTGATATCCGAGGTTTGATTCCCCAATGCCCATGTAAAGCCAGAAGCACAGAGTGGTGCATATGTCTGGAGTATGTTTGCAATGGCAGGAGGCCCTGGCATATTCATACCCTCTCTCTGTGTCTGCCTCTTTCACTGTCTCTCTCAAATAAACAATTTTTTAAAATTTTTAAAAAGGAAGAAAACAGCACAAAAGAGCCATGGGTACATTTCGTAGGAATATTTTAATGGGGAAATGACAGGGAAGGTTTGACCTTCACAGCTCATTTGAGACATGCTGTTTGAAAGTGCTGTGTTCTTGCATGTCAGGCCAAGAGCTTCAAGTGTGGGAAAGGAGACTGTAGGAGAATGGAGGAAAATGCCAAGCAGCTGCTTTGGGCCAGTGTGGACTAAGATAAGACTATGACCCAAGATGAATGGAAATCTCCCACAAGTAATTGTGGGATATGGTTAAAACAAAAACCAAACCCATAAATTTAGGCTGCATAGAATCTCAGGATCATAAAAGTCTGTTCAAGTGAGGTTTTGTTTCATACTATGGGTTTCATCCAATATGGTTAAACTGGCTAAAAACATAAACCATATTACAGAGGTCCTCAGTAAGGCTAATGGATAAAATCTCCTAATGATTCATTAGAAATCTGTTAAGGATGTGCCTCTCCTGGTGTCCATTCAGGAAGTTAAGTGTTGCCTCCTGAGCACTCCCAGTGCCGTGCAGGCAGGCACCTGGGTCCATTCATGTCCTGTGCCTTAATCCAGGTTGGGGCTTATGTACGATGCTTAGACCAGAACAGTGTGGGCAGTGTCTAAGATGGCCTGTTACAGGATGGTGGCTCCTTCCATAAAGTCTCCAGAATCTCCTTTCTTTATATTAAGTAGTCATGAGTCATTTACTGATGGGGTTGAGATTTGAATTACAGTGACCCCCCCTCCTTAACCAAGGCTTTCTATAGTTTCAGTCACCTACAGTCAGTTAAGATGAGTGTCTTGACCCATAAGAAAAGTCTACATAATTTTTTTCTTTTTGGTTTTTCGAGGTAGGGCCTCACTCTAGCCCAGGCTGACCTGGAATTCACTATGTAGTCTCAGGGTGGCCTCGAACTCATGGTGATCCTCCTACCTCTGCCTCCTGAGTGCTGGGATTAAAGGCATGCGCCACCACGCCCGGCTCACATAACTTCTTATTAGGTAGAGTGTAGTTCTCTTTTGTTATTGTGATTCTCTTAATGCATCTACTTTATAAAGTAAATGTTATCATATGCATACAAAAACAGCACAAAGAAGGTTTGGTACTATCTGTGGTCTTAGGCATCTACTAGGGGTTTGGAATATATTTCCTTAAAATAGGGAGGGCTACTATATACTAACCTGAACCACATTTTTCTTTCTTTGTCTTTCTTTCCCCTTTATTCTCCCTAGCCACTGGTAATGGCTATTCTACACTTTTTTTTAAATTGAAAATTTAGGTTAGGATACAAAGTAATGGATTTCATCATGGCATCTTCTTCATATGTCTAAACTAGATTTCTGTGTGAACTTCTTTAAAAGATTCCACATATGGGGCTGGAGGAATGGCTTAGTAGTCAAGGTACTTGCCTGCAAAGCCAAAGGACTCAGGTTCAATTCCCCAGGACTGGACCCACATAAGCCAGATGCAGAAGGTGGTGCCTGTGTCTGGAATTTGTTTGCAGTGGCTAGAGGCCCTGGCACTCTCATATTTTCTCTTTCTCAAATAAGTAAATAAAAATAAAAAATATTTTTAAAATTACAGATATGTGTAAGATCATGTAGTACTTGTCTTTCTGTGCCTGACTTATTTCACTTTACAGAGTGGTCTACAATTTCATTCATGTGAGAATTAACTGTGGTTTTGATTTCCCTGTTGATTACAGATATTGACTATTTTCATATAGCTATTGTACATTTATGTTTTCTTGAGAGAAATGTCTATTTAGGTCTACTGCCTATTTTGAAATCAGGTTATTATTATATTTTTCTCACCACTTTTGAGAAGTAGAATGAATGAAGGAATAATAAATTAATAAACCATGTACTGGGGATTGAACCCAGGGCCTTGTGCATGCTAGGCAACTGCTCTACCACTGAGTGCATGCTCTACCCCAGAGCATGCTCTCTCTCTGCTATTGAGGGTTTTTTTTTTTTTTTTTTTTTCAGAGGTAGGGTCTAGCTCTAGCTCAGAGCTGACCTGGAATTCACTCTATAGTCTCAAGGTGGCCTTGAACTCATGGTGATCCTCCAACCTCTGCCTCCCGAGTACTGGGATTTAAGGCATGTGCCACCATGCCTGGCTAGCTATTGAGTTTTTCTTTTCCCTAAACAGTTTAAAGGTGAAATGAGTTTAAAATATCAAAATCTGCCACTTCCTAGTTGAGGCATGCAGGTGTACAGCTCCCTCCGATGCAGCCTGGGAGGGCTGTGTACAGGAGCCGTCCTACCTCGTGCATATATCACGCAGACAGTTATGTAAAAAACTGTGAAGTACCTGTGGTGGTTTGATTCAGGTGTCCCCCATAAACTTAGGTGTTCTGAATGCTAGGTTCCCAGCTGATGGATATTTGGGAATTAATGCCTCCTGGAGGGAGTGTACTGTTGGGGGCAGGCTTATGGGTGTTATAGCCAGTTTCCCCATGCCAGTGTTTGGCACACTCTCCTGTTGCTATTGTCCACTTTATACTGGCCAGGGGGTGATGTCCACCCTCTGCTCATGCCATCGTTTCCCCCTGCCATTATGGAGCTTTCCCTCGAGCCTGTAAGCCAAAATAAATCTCTTTTCCCCACAAGCTGCTCTTGGTTGGGTGATTTCTACCAGCAATGTGAACCAGACTGCAACAGTAAAGTGGTACTGAGGAGTGGGATTGCTGCTAGACACCTGACTATGTGGCTTTGGCCTTTTGGAGCTGATTTTCAAGAGGAATGTGGGAGGATTTGAAACCTTGGCCTAAGAGATGCCTTGCAGTGCTGTAAGTACAGCTTGATTGACTATTCTGGTCTGAGCTGCAAGACCTGAATGCAGTAAGAACTATGGACTGTGAGGTTTGGCTTATGAGGGTGAGAAAGAGCTTTGCTTGGACTGGGCTAGCAGTTTGTGTGAGAAGCTTGCTCTTATGCCCATGTCATGAGAAGTTGTGCAGGGTTGCTTTGCGTAGAAATGAACTGGTGTGAGCAGAGGGATATGGCACAGAAAGAAAAATCTTTGGGTGAACTGTTGCCCATTCAGCTGCAATTGAGAGATTACAACCTTTGAGACTGGGCTAGCTGACCTGTGTTGGGGCAACAGGAAGGATGTCCATTCTTTTGAAGGGGTCTGAGGTGCTCAAGGAGTGTCCTGTTCTTCAAAGTCTGATTTATTCCCCCCCTGGATTAACAAATTGGCACCCTACCTGGTATTGTGGAGTATAAGAAATGCTGGAAAGAGGGTCATTGAATTTGCAACACGGTCTTGTGTTTTGGAAATGGCCATGGGAAGTGTGAAGCAGGTTTGCTGGATGCCTGCATGGAGACCCCATGGGCCATGAGGATGAACCGTGGCTTGCAGTGCAGACCCAGTGGAGATGCCGGGACCACGAGATGGCTGCCAAGGAGAGCTGCTGGCCCCAGTGAAGTTTTCCAGGACTGTGAGTAGCCTAGCTGGAGGGGTGGAATTGGAATACCAGAGACTTGTTGGTGGTTAGAATTATCAGACTTGGAGATTTGTCACTGGCTAGAGTTGTTGGACTCGAAACTACAGAGTTTGATGTTTGCCCTGGTTGTTTTAAATCTTGTATTGGTTGAATGTTTCTTTGCTATGCCCAATGCCATCTTTTGCAGTGTGAATATTTATTCTGTGCCATCATGGGTTTTTTGAGGTTATTGTTTGGTATTATGGCTCAGTTAAAAGACCTTGGACCATTGGATGTTTGAACATCATCGGAATTGGTAAAAACTATGGGGATTTTTAAAGTTAGATTGAATGCATTGTATTTTACATCATGTATGGATATCAGTTTATGGGGGCCAGGGGCAGAATGTGGTGGTTTGATTCAGGTGTCCCCCATAAACTTAGGTGTTCTGAATGCTAGGTTCCCAGCTGATGGAGATTTGGGAATTAATGCCTCCTGGAGGGGGTGTATTGTTGGGGGTGGGCTTATGGGTATTACAGCCAGTTTCCCCATGCCAGTGTTTGGCACACTCTCCTGTTGCTATTGTCCACCTTATATTGGCCAGGGGGTGATGTCCACCCTCTGCTCATGCCATTTTTCCCCTGCCATCATGGAGCTTCCCCTCGAGCCTGTAAGCCAAAATAAATCTCTTTTTTCCCACAAGCTGCTCTTGGTAGGGTGATTTCTACCAGCAACGTGAACCTGACTGCAACAGTAGCTTTTTTCACTTTTGGAGGTCATTATTGGTTCCCAACGCTGATAGTGTAGGCTGACCTTTTCCCATATTCCCAGTACTTAGGCAAACCCTTTCCTCTTCCCCTCCCTGAGTCCTCACCTGGAAACTCAGCTTACCTGATGAGATCCACTGTCTCCGAGTACATGGTATAAGGAGATTTGGATTCCATCGGGCCTTGTTCCATGGCATTCCCACACTCGATAAATGACAAGGCTGCTTCAGCATAGTTCAGGGCCTTCCCAAACTTTTCCACCTGGCCAACAGAATTAACACTGTTTTCCTTAATAAGAGTTTTAAGAATGGCATTGCTACATAAATTTATATACTATAGGAAACCCACCTTTTAAGTTCAAAAAAACCTGTGAGTGGAGCTGAGATCAACAAAATAGAAAAGCACCACCACACAGTTTCATGTTCTATGCTTTCAGTTATCTGTGGTCAACCAGTCTAAAAATGTTACATGGAAAATTCTAGAAAGAAAGAATTCATGAAGTTTAAATAAATTTTATTATAGCTTTCTATTATAATTATTTCACTGATTAGTTATTGTTTATCTCTTATTGCACCTAATGTGTACATGAAAGATATGCATGTAGAGGAAACAGAACCATCTAAGGCTTGGTACAGCTTGCAGCTGTAGGCATTCACTGAGGGGTTCTGGGTGTATTCCCTTGAATAAAGGAGACCTACTGTAATCCATCTCTAGTTTTTCTTTTCCTTTCTTTCTTTCTTTCTTTCTTTTTTTTTTTTTTTTTGAGGCAATCCCAACAGACTGCCTTTTTTTTTTAAATGTGAGACTGAGAGACTGAGAGAGAGAGGGGGAGAGAGTGAAAGAGAGAATTGGTGTGTCAGGACCTCCAGCCACTGCAATTGAACTCTGAATGCATGGACCCCCTTGTGCACATGTGTGACCTTGCAAATTTGCATCACCGTGTGTCTGCCTTACATGGGACCTGGAGAGTTGAACATGAGTCCTTAGGCTTTGCAGGCAAGCACCTTAACTGCTAAGCCATCTCTCCAGCCCCATCTCTAGTTACTTTTTCTCACATTGCTACTGGTTTGGTGTAAGTAAGCTAGATGCAAAAGAAGTAGACTGGTGCAAATAAGATGAACGGAAGGGAGCTAGCGATGGAAGCTTCAAAGAGGTGGAAGGCTTCAGGGAGGAGACAGAGATTGGAAATGGAAAGGAATGGCATGATATAGCTGGATTTGGGGAGCTCACTGAGGGTGTGGGTATGCCTGACAGTGACTATGTGTGTAAGTGTGAAGTTCTGCAGGTGGATAGTCCTGGCTGGCATGAGGCAGGAGTGCTCAGAAGCTTATGGGAGATCAACTGAGCTGCAGCAGTGTCCTTTCTTGGGAAACAGTTGATAGGAAAAGTAAGATTGGGCAATATGCTGCTAAGTGAACAAGACTAGGAAACATTGGATAATGGCTTTGGGTGGCAAATCTCATTCGGCTTCAGAATTTGTTGCTTTTGCCCTACAGCGGCCACACATTAATTTCCTCATATAACCTGAGTTCTGTAGTACTATGTGGATAAGAACTAGCCCTTCCATTCTCTCTTCTCTCTCTCTCTCTCTTTTTTGTTTTGTCTTGTTTTTTGAGGTAGGGTCTAATTCTAGTTCAGGCTGACTTGGAATTTACTATGTAGTCTCAGGGTGGCCTTGAACTCATGGTGTTCCTTTTACCTCTGCCTCCCAAGCGCCACCACGCCCAGCTTCTCTTCTCTCTCTCTCTTTTTTAAAAAAAATTATTTATTTATTATTTGAGAGAGAAAGAGAGGGAGGGAGGGAGAGAGAGAGCGACAGAGAGAGAGAGAGTGAGTGAGTGAGTGTGCCAGAGCCTTCAGCCACTGCAAACGAACTCCAGACACATGTGCCATCTTGTGCATCTGGCTTATGTGGGTCCTGGGGAATTGAACCAAGGTCCTTTGGCTTTGCAGGCAAATGCCTTAACCACTAAGCCATCTCTCTAGCCTCTCTCTCTCTCTTTTTTGGTTTTTTGAAGTAGGGTCTCACTCTAGCCCAGGCTGACCTGGAATTCACTATGGAGTCTCAAGGTGGCCTCAAACTCATGGCAATCTTCCTACCTCTGCCTCCCGAGTGCTAGGATTAAAGGCGTGCACCACCATGCCTAACTCTTTTTTTTAAAAAAAAATATTTTATTTATTTGAGAGAGGGAGGGAGGGAGGGAGGGAGGGAGAGAGAGAGAGAGAGAGAGAGAGAGAAAATGGGTGCACCAGGGCCTCCAGCCACTGCAGATAAACTCCAGATGCATGCATCCCTTGTGTATCTGGCTTACGTAGGTCCTAGAGGATTGAACCAGTATCCTTTGGCTTTACAGGCAAATGCCTTAACCACTAACCAATCTCCCCAGCCCCCTCTTCTCTCTCTTTTTTAATATTTCATTTATTAACTTTCAAGGAAGAGAGAGAATGAATAAATGAATGAATGAGACAATGGGTGTTCCAGGGACCCCTGCTCCTGCAAACAAACTCCAGATGCATGCTCTACTTTGTGAATCTGGCTTTATATAGGTACTGGGGAGTCAAACCCAGGTGGTTAGGCTTTCAAGCAAGCACCTTTAACAGCTAAGCCATCTCTCCAGCCCTTTTCTCTGTTTTCTGATATAGTCAGTGGTTACTTCCTATGTATCCAGTATTCCTCTGCAATGGACTTCATACAAATTATATTTGATAGCAACATCAGGACACAGGGAGAGGGGTTATTAGATTTATATATCTTCCCCACTATAATAATATTCTGAAAACCATTTGAAGTGCTACCTTCATCTCTAGCCCACTGAATGATCTCAGTTATAAACACTGGAGAAGAATAAAACTGGAATTACTAGGCAGGAAGGTATCCTTTTGGATGAGGCTTTAAGACAGAACAACCTTATGCTCTCCTTAAAAAAAGATTTTTTATTTCTTGTCCCAAAGCTTCAAGTTCTCCTAAACAAGGGACTAACCAAGCAAGGAAAGTTATTCTTTGAAAACATGAAATCATAGTGAGTTGAAAGTTTTGTGGGCTGATAATGGCTTCTGTGTTGCACACTTCAGGGAAGGCATTCCTTTTGGCAGATTCACATGAAAAACAGGAGTCTTTTGGAAAAGAGACTGGATCCTGGGACTAAGCCAGGGAAGGGCTGGCCAGACTAACCAGAAGAAAAAAAAATGCAAATCTATATTTCTTTAAAGGAAAAAATATATTACCACCCACCAACTCCATTGGCTGTAGTTACTATTCAAACCTTAGAACTAAATTGAAATATTCATTTATCTAAGATTTCCTTCCAGTCAGACATTATTGGTTGAAGCCATAATTTATTGGGCTATGAGCCTTTGATTATATAAACATTTTTCCATTTAACAGGCCCAGCCATCCTTGTAATAGATTTTATAATTACCCCAGCTATATTACCCCAATGATGAAACTGCAGTACAAACACATTTAGATGAGCAAATCTAGAAAGAAAAAGTTCTCACCATTGCATCTGCTTTATGCTTCATCCGTTTAGCTTCCTGCATAAAGTAATCGGCACTGCGAGGCCTACAATGAGACAGCATTAGAGGCCATTATTGCTTAAGTGTAAGGTCTTTTGAAAATATTCTTTTCTTTCACTCAAACATAAAGCACAATTTAAAGATTCTGCCTAATATAGAATCAAGTGCATTTTTTTGTACTTTCAAATTACTGCCTGTACACAGAATACTTTATTTTCCTCTGAAGTTAGCAATTCAAAACTTGCTCAAGATATGCAGATAGTCTATACTTACAGTTACTTTAACATGTTCCCCAGTTCCTAGTTTGTGAATAAGATTTTTTTGTCTGGTTTAGAAGAAAGTGAGAAACATATTTTGCCCAAGAGTCAATGAAAATAATCCCCTTTACAATAAAGATTGTAAATCTATCTGATAATTGCATTAACATGTATGGGTAAGAATATTTATGCATCCTTAGCAGTTACCATTTATCTGCATAAATGGTACCTTGAGTTGTATGTGTGTGTGTGTGTGTGTGTGTGTGTGTATATATATATATATATATATATATATATATATATATATATATATACATATTTAATTATTTTAAAGTCTCATAATGAAAAATAAAGAGATGATGTGTGATTATGGTCCCACTGTAATGAAGTTAATTGTAAAATGATGTCTACCTTGTAGCAATGCAAACATAGCATGTCACCTCTGGAGTGTTGATCAGCTAGCTGGCAAACATGAACAGCAGATGTGTATTATTAAAGCTATAACCTTGGCCAGCACTGATTCTTCTGGGAGATGGAGGCAATTCATCCTGAGACTGATCTGAGTATGCATAATGATCTTAAGTCACACTAAGCTACTCATCAGAGAATGCCTTTAAATGTTTAGTCTGATAGATTTTTTAAAAATAAGCTTTACAACCTTTAGATGCCATCAGCATAAGCTTCTCTGTATCATGGGTCTTTATGTAGCCAATAAACTTGACCTATTCATGAATATCAAGTATAAGCTGGGAGACATGTAAGTAGTAACATTAGTCATGGACTGTTTAACCTATTATGCTATGTCTCTTTTAAACTGACTTGTTTCAGATTCCAGTGGGTCTTTTGCTTTACTGTCACACTAGGTAGTTAGAGCATTTCTTTATCCAGAGAGGTCACAATGCCTAGAAAAACAAAACATGCTATGACAATGAACACTGATTGAGTAAAAGTTGCATTTAATTAGTCAAACAAAAATTAGGATCAAAGCAAATAATTAGTTTTGGGTTAAAAAATCACATGGGCCAGAAAGGCACCCAGTTTTGTCTCTGACTTCTCTATAAAATATTGTCAGTATTGTGGCCTCATGTTGGGACTGACATATTGTCTGTTGTCACAAAGAAGTGGCAATGTGGCTGCAAATTTCCTTCATATGCATAAACTTTCTGTCGTTGGGTCACTGTCCCCTCACCATTCTTTCCCCCTTCAGGTTTGAAACCTTCTGTTCCTCAGTGGGCTTCTCACTGGTGAAGCTGAAGTTTTCCTTCACAGAAAGGCTCTCTTCCATCAGCACTGCTCCTATTGTTCATTTCCTATTTGCCCATCCTTCCACTGGAACTACTTTGAAGTTGCTTCTATAGGGTGTGGTGTGTGTGTGTATTTTGAGGTAAGCCCAATAGACTGGCCTATTTATTTATTTATTTTAGAGAGAGAGAGAATTGGAACGCCAAGGCCGCAGCCACTGTAAATGAACTCCAGATGCTTGCATCACCTAGTGGGCATATGTGACCTTGTGCTTGCCTCACCTTTGTGTGTGTGGCTTATGTGGAATCCGGAGAGTCCTTAGGCTTCATTCATAGGCAAGTGCCTTAACCACCAAGCCATCTCTCCAGCCCAGGCCTTTTTTTAATGAGGGAGAGAGGGAGGGGGAGAGAAAGAGAGAGAGAGAGAGAGAGAGAGAGAGAGAATTGGTGTACCAGGGCCTCTAGCCACTGCAAATAATTTCCACTTTGTACATCTGGTTTTATGTGAGTACTGAGGAATTGAACCTGGGTCCTTAGGCTTTGCAGGCAAGCACCTTAGCTGCCAAGCCATGTCTCCAGCCCTTTTAATAAATTGTTTTAATGACATTGTGTTCTTGTCTTGGATGCTCTGTTTATCCTTTCCTCTGCCGGGAATATTTTGAGTGCTCACAAAATGCCTATCATAAGACAAATCTTAGTGTCCCTCAAGTTCCGCCACTGCCAGGAGCTCTTCCCAGCAGCTTCATGCATGTGTGTCTCTCCCAATATCATGTTACACTTAATGTTTATACTATATGCCCAGACACTTAATTACTTCCTAAGTTTACAGGGAAATGGTTGTTGCATATGTGTAACTTGGCTACTGGTACATTTTCAACAAAGGCCATGCTGTCAACCCCTTTGGTCTTTTCTACCCCGCAGTCCTTCTTGAATGGCACTGAATTTGTTCTGAGCTTAGGAAAGAGGAGTGCCTTCTGATGGGTGCAGCACCACAGCAAATGAACCAGAGAGCGTCTCCATGGCAACTTGAAATTCTCCACATCATTATCTGCTCTGCACTCTAGTATATAAGTTTGGTCATTTTCTTTGTGCCCTGTTTTATAGACCTTGTCACTGAATGATTGTCATTTCAAATACATTTTGTTCTTATGACAAGATGCTCTTGGTCATAAGCTATGGCGTCTTAATTTTCACCAACCTTCCAAGTTACCCTTATAGCTGGTAGTGGCTGGTAGTACCCAATATAGTTTCCAATGTGGTTTCTTTAATCAATGCTGTTTTAATCTGTGGCACATGGACACATTTTTCAAACCTGATATGGAGGCTGAGTCACAGACTCATGGTGCTGCGTTTGGGTAAGTAACATATCTAATTTTCTGCCAGGCAGCTACAGAGGTAACCTGCCATGCTGAAAGAAATCCATGTGCCATCTGAGGACCATTTACAAACACATTTACTAGAATCCCTCATTTTGCATATAATGAAGGGCTCACTGTACTGAACACTACAGATTGCTTGAAGATTGGCCCATTTTCTCCTGCAGGTGATTTCTAATACCATGCTCTGGTATCTGACCATTATAAAGTCACTGGAACCAACGGGACATTACTCAGCTGTCCAGCATGGCTGTGGATGCACAGCCATCTGAATGCATCACTCCTTACAGCAATATACAAGTCAGATGAAAGGAAAAATTGCCACCACCATTGTGGCAGTTACAGAATACAATCTGCAAAGGTACTAAAATAAAATTATCTCAGCGGTCTGATTTTTCATTTAATTGTCTACTTCTTTAAGTAGAAAATCTACAGTTTTTGTTTTTCATTTATGTAATAGAATTCATCTAGTTGTTTCTCATAGTGATAGTTTGTGATGAGGCATAACTAATTCTGATAAAAGTTCAATTAGACACTGTTAATGAAGCTGCACACCCTGTGCTCCTCAGAAACCACATTTAATGATAGCCAGAAGGCAGCCACATGCACCTATTCCCAGAGATCTCTGCAGCAAAAGCAACTGGAGTACTTGATCCAAATAGGTATTTTCTTTTCTTTGCTTTTTGCCCTCCCACAATAGCCACCTCCAAACATGTGGCCGTCACAGAGTGTGCGTGAGCCGCTAGATCTTCCAGCACAGGAGTGTTAGCGCAGCCTTGCTTTTTGTTCTCCTTCGTGGCTGAGAGAGCAAGAGCTGAATGGTCCCCCACGGAGAGGTTGGCATACTCCTTTCTGTCATTTCTACCTCTGTGAAAGGCTGTCCCTCTGGAGGGCCAGCCTTTGAGCAAACAGGTTCCTGGGCATGTAGAAAATCGGGAGGTTTGCTTAGAGAAACTTAAATCCATGCCTGACAACCAGCAACTGTGAGACCAAGCAAACCAACCATCTGATATCCAATATGTCAGCTTGGCATTTGGTGCACCTAGAGGTGTTACTGTGTCCTCAGCTTCGAGGTGCTTTTTCCAAAAGAAGAACATGAAAGAGGTTAAATAAATCTTTTCAATACACCAAATGTATTGTGGTGCTATTTTTGCGGTGGTGGTGATCAAACTCAGGACTTCATGATGCATGCTGGGTGAGTGCCCTATCAGTGAGCTATGTCCCTCAGGGCCTTCCATTCTAGCAATCTCTATTGGTAGGGACCCTTTGGAGTCAGGCACTCTCAGGTGGTATTGTTGGATGTCTGAGCACTTCCCCATGGATACAGATGGACTGTGTTAGGGGACAAAGGTTTCAAATGCAGGCTCTTGTTTCTGCAATCTTGGTGTTAACTAGGGCCCCAGAACCTGGCTTCTCAGAAGCAGGAGTGTCATTCCATGTGTCTCTTATAGCACACAGTATATAGTTCTCAGAAGCAACAGCTAAGTGAGGCAGGTTTTTGTCATTTAATGAAAATCAGCTTTTATTGAAACAGAAAATCATCTAGCTGTTCTTATCTGGGTTGGACATCTAAAATAAACTAATTTTATCAAACTTTAAATGTGGTCAGAGCTAGATTTCAGGCAGGGAGATCTGTGCTTTTCCTTGCCAACTACAATTCCTCTTCCGTGTTGTGTGTGTGTGTGTGTGTGTGTGTGTGTATGAAACAGAGTGTGTGTATGTTAGAACAAAAAAAGGTCTAGCCAGAAGACAGGGATTTCATGACTGAAACAATGCCCTAACAACAAAAAGGTGGGGTCCAGTTTTGAAGAAACACAGGAAGGGTCTCCCTCAGGACAATTGTGGCACAGAAGGGTCCCCAGGGAGTGTCCTGCATGGCTGCAATATGGCCAACTCAAGGATTTCAATTGGTTTCCTTTGATTAAATCATGCTGTGAGAGATCCGACCTTTTATATACGGGAATCTTCCCATCCTCTATAAAATTAAAATCCTTTTAGCTGGGAGACTGCCACACATAATTACATTACAAATGTCAAGTTCCTGTCCCTTCCTCCCAGTCACATTTTACATGCTCATGGACTTCAATTCTGTGTGGCCTAGGGAGTCTTTTTTCAGTGTTGGGGGTTATGTAGCTGGGCTCCTGTTACTGGTGTCATGGGACAGATGGGACATTTGGTGGTTTGGCCTTGCACTCTGGTCATGACTGCTCTTCTATATAAAATATGGGTTGGGGACAGCATATCTTCTAGGAAGCTGTAGGCAGCACTGGCTTCCAAAACAGCAATATGGCTGGTGGGAGTCAGGCGCCTTAATTTCTAGCCAAGCCTTTTACCATTTAGCTCTGTGAATTCAGGACTTCTGGAATGAGGCTCCCAAACCCAGCTCTCTTTCAATTTTCTTGGGCCAAGAACTCCCCTGTCACTAATTATGATACCAAGTAATTTACAGCTCATGGATTTTCAATAATAACACTTGTTTCTAGGCCCTGAGTTGAACCAAATGCTGTCAAACCTTGTCATAAATTCTTACAAGATTCTTTCTTTTTACAGAAAAGTTCAGTAATCACACCAGTGTCACCTTACTACTTGTGGCTGTGAAACAGTGACTGTCATGCATTTGCTGAATGTCAGGGGAGGAGGTGCAGTCACACTGCCACCAGCCTGAGCTTGCAACTTAACCAAGAACAAACCAGCCTTGATCTCGGTTTTAAAATAAGTATATCCTCCTCAGATACTCTGCTTCCCAAAGGCACTAACTGGTGCTGGTTTAATTGGTAAGTAGCATAGGAAATGGGACTTGAAAGACCATGAATTTAAATTTGCCTTCATGCAGGTTATGGGAAAAGCAAGAAAAACAAGGCCCTCCCCTGGGAAGGTTATTTGTAATTCAGCTATTTCACTCAGCGTTCATTCTTGTCAGCCCACTGGATTCAGTTGTGTGAACTGCATGTTTATTCAACCATTAATGAGTATTTATAATACAAACATATGAGTTTACTTTTTTTTTAAGCTACAACGACAGTACTACATCTGCTACATTTCTGGATTACTGTGATTGGATTTCCATCAACTCTAAATTGCTCTGGCTCTAATGATCTGGTTGCTTCTTTTCTTCTACTGGTGGTCTCTTTGGTCTTTTCAGTGCTTACTGACACTCTCAGTGAAGTCAAGCCAAGGAAAGTGACAGGAGCTAAGGACCTTGGTCAAGCAGGCTGCTAGTGGGGAAGTTGCTACAGACTGAAAGAGGAGGAGGGCAGGCAGGAAGAGGAAGAGGACAGGGAGGAGGACAAGTGGAAAAGAAGGGGAATGAGGAGATGGGGAGGAAGAAAGGGAGCTGAGGAGAGAGGAGGGGGAGGAGGAGAAAGGAGGAGGAGGCAGCAGTAGTTACAGTGGAAGTGGCTACCCAGTGTTCTACCTGTGTGCCTCTCTCCCTCTGCCCACTGAAAAACTGTGAATGAATTAACCACCATATTCTAGTGGCCATCCCTGTACCTAATACTTAGTATATGCTCAGTACATTCCAACTAAATCTGGGAGACATTTTGTATAATTTTAGGTGCCTTGGCTCTCTTGAGGGCCAGCTGCTTAAAATGGTTTCAGATGTGTCTGACCTTTACACATTGTGAAATGGTGTCAGTCATCATTAAAAATTCATGCTTGAAGCTGGGCGTGGTGGAGCACACCTTTAATCCCAGCACTCAGGAGGCAGAGGTAGGAAGATCACCATGACTTCAAGGCCACCCTGAGACTACATAGTCAATTCCAGGTCAGCCTGGACCAGAGTGAGACCCTACCTGGAAAAACCAAAAATACCAAACCAAAACAAAACAAAACAAAAATCATGCATGAGAACTGAGAAATATACTTACGAAAACCTGCAAACAAATCTCTTAATGTTCTATTTATTTTTTATTTTTCTTAATGTTTTAAGTAAGTTTATGGTTTTGTATTGGGTCACATTTATAGCTACCTGGGCCGAAGACTGACCTTGGGCCATGGGTTTGGACACATCTGGAAGAGACAATGTCTATTTCTTTGCTTTTCAAGCTTGAAGAATATTCTCACAACTTTCTTAGATCAATGGTTGAGTAGCTGTTTGAGTTGCATATTTATTTTACTGTTATGAATTTCAAATCAGATGGGGCATGTGGCAATTGGAACGTAACATCTCTCTAGATGATGGGCATGGAAGAATGCTTTTTGATTCTATTGTATCTCCATACAAGGAGAAATAGTCTTATTGTAGCTGTCAGCCAGAAATTACACATATTGCTAATGGGAAAAGTCTTTTGTTGATATAGATAGTGGCAAAATTATATTAGCTTTGGGCTCACAGACTGAGAAACATTTCCTCTTGCAAAATGCCCAAGAAACTTCAGAGTATAATCACTGAGCTGCTGCTCTTTCTGACCTGCCTTTTTATTCCATGCACTGGAAATTTCATTGCATGCATTTAAAAATATTTTTATTATTTGAGAAAGAGAGCGAGAGTGAGAATGAGAGAGAGAAAGAGAGAGAGAGAGAGATAAAGAGAGAAAGAGGGAAAGCATGGGTATGCTGGGACCTTCTGCCACTGCAAATGAACTCCAGACACATGTGCCACTTTGTGTATAGTTTTATTTGGGAACCGGGGAATCAATCCCAGGCTGTCAGGCTTTGCAAGCATGTGTCTTTAGCTGTAGGGCCATCTCTCCAGCCAGCCCCACTTTTCCATAAGTGCTTGTTTGTTTCTTTTCTATAACATGCTCCCCAAACTGTCCACCAGAAGCATTTGGTATGTTGCTTGACTCAGTCTAATGCTTCTTCTTTGCTCATGTTGCCAGCTATGACTGCCAAGTACAAACTTCCATGGCGACTCTAATTTCCTGCTTTCACAAGTGGATAAAGTTCACACCACAGAAGTCTATTGAAAACATGGTGTGCTTCTACTCCATGCTTGTTCTGGGGACTAATGGCCACCTGCCACAATGCTCAGCAAAGGCAGCAGAGAAAGCTGAAGGGAAGGAAGAGAGGTGGTGAGATCTGGAGGGGAGGGAGGACAGTGTGCACGGGGTTGTGGCGCAGCTGCAGCAAGCACAGGAAGACAAGAGCCCTGGGCCTCCTGGCTGCTGGAACACACTCCAAAATTCAGTTATCTTGGAATGTATTCACTAAATGGCACAAAGAATGTAGATTTGGCTCTCAACCCAAAATTCTGTACCACAATTAGATAATGAAGTCCAAGTACACTTAGAGACTGCAACTCATCCCTCTCCTCTCTCAGGGAAGTTGAGAGGAGCAAACAGCCTGGGTGAGGGTGAGGGTGAGCAAAGCAGCAGTCACGTTCCCGCACAGTGCTCATGTTACCCAGGTGGTGCCATTTACTAGAAGCCCCACAAAAGAAGCCATCGTCACTGTTATTATTATGAACTTCTTTTCTGAGAAGGAAGCTTGGAGAAGTTTGGGATGTTTTTCTTATTCTACTTAGTGGGTGGAGTGGTTTGTCATGTCTCTGTGGTTGGACTGTAAGCCGCCACAGGACAGGAATCTGTTGTCTGCTGTTCTCCTGAGGGAACCTGCCTCTGTGGACTTGTGTTCCACATTTCTTAGTCAGTTACAGTTGGAAACAGGATGTAGACAGAACATTTGAAATTATCTTCTGCCTTGTAGACTGTCCTTAACTCTTACTTTCCCTAGGAGACATCATTTTGAGGATCCTCACCTGTCACTTTTAGCATCACAGGATGCTCTTTTTAAATTTTTTTCATTTATTTTATTTATTTGAGAGCAACAGAGAGAGAGAGAGAGAGAGAGAGAGAGAGAGAGAGGGAGGGAGAGGGAGGGAGAGGGAGAGGGAGGGAGGGAGAGAAAGGGCGTGTCAAGGTCTCCAGCCACTGCAAATGAACTTCAGACACGTGAGCCCCCTTGTGCATCTGGCTAACGTGGGTTCTGGGGAATCCAGCCTTGAACCGGGGTCCTTAGGACCCACAGGCAAGTGCTTAACCACTAATCCATCTCTTCAGCCCAAGGATGTTCTTTTTGTTCAGCCTCCTGTCATTCCTCTCCTTTAAAGCTGATGCTGGGGATGGAAACCAGGCTCCAGGTTTAGAGCAAGAAGCAGATAAAGGAGGGTAGGATGCCTTTTCCTAGATGAGGCTTGTTTATGGTGTTAACAAAATAGCATTTTGAAGAAAAACAGCCTTCAAGAGTAGGTCACTGTTATTGTTTAGTACCTTAAATGCTCACAATAGAAGCACTTAGAAATAAGACTTATTAGTGGTGTTTTGTATGTCCTAGGTGTTAACTTTATTAGTGCTGGTGAGTCTATCTGTCCAAAAACTCCATCTGGACACAGTAGTGTATCCAGAGTCAGGGTTCTCTTTGAGAAAGACATTTATTTTTATCTTTTAAATTTTATTTATTTATTTATTTATTTGCAAAGAGAGAGACAGAGAGAAAGAGACTGACAAAGAGCGTGATACATACATACGTGTGTGTGTGTGTGTGTGTGTATATATATATATATATATATATATACACACACACACACACACACACACACACACACATGTAGAGAGAGAGAGAATGTATGGGCACACCAGAGTCTAACCACTGTATGTACCACTTTGTACATCTGGCTTACATGGGTACTGGGAAATCAAACCCAGGTCATCAGGCTTTGCAGGCAAGTGCCATAACTGCTGAGCCATATCTCCAGCCCCGAGAAGGACAATTAAATGACAACATAATACAAAAAAAAAAAATGGCCACATTAAATTAGATGTACTTGACTTTTCTATGGTCAGTACATCTACCTTCTTTCACTCTTTACCGTATCAAGAAAGTCAAAACTTACATGTCATCGAAGATCAGCTTCTGCCTTTTGCAGTCTCTGTGGCCACTGGAGCTTGGAGACCATGGCTCGGTTTGTGGCCGTGACTTGCTGTGGGGGATACCATTTTCAGAACTGTTGTGAGTTGGTTTCTAAACAACAAATAACACAGGAGTCACTGAGACACTGGACATCTTTTGTTCAACAGAATACTTTGGTATTCTGTTAGAATTATAGTAACTTTGTCATACTAAAGATAAGGAGATTATATATCCCTGATCCAAGGACCACCAGAGTTGGGGTTTGGGATTTATTTCCCAGATTTTGTAATAGGGACATATATATATATATATATATATATATATCTCACATATATGGAGGCATTTTGGGGACAGGACCTGGATCTAAGCATGAAACTCACTTATCTTTCAGATATATATATATATATATTCTGAAGATAGTTTTATATATATTTTTTAACAATTGTATGATTCATTTATTTTTTTTAAATATGTATTTTATTTATTTATCTGAGAGAGGGAAAGAGAGAGAAAGATAAGAGAATGGGCGTGCCAGGACTTCCAGCCACTGCAAACGAACTGCAGATACATGTGCCCCCTTGTGCATCTGGCTTATGTGGGTCCTAGAGAATCAAACCGGGATCCTTTGGCTTTGCAGGCAAACACCTTAACTGCTAAGCCATCTCTCTAACACCTGATTTATTTTTTAATACGACCTGTTATAGGAGGTCATAGAGGTGTGGAACATCCCACTTGTAACACTGTGTTGATGTTTCAACAAGTTTCAGATTTTGAAGCACTTTGGATTAGGAATGCCGTACCTGTACTTGTGTCCTAGGCCTCAAACTGAGGGTTTATGCATCTGTTGTCAAATGTCATTCTCACAACAGTATCCAAAGGGAAGTCTTATCCTCACTCTTACAGGTTGGGAAGCTGAGGCTTGACTTGAAGTTGAAGGCTTCAACTTCAAATAGTGACTGGGGGTGGGGGCCTAGGGGTTTGGGCTCAGGCTTCTATTTTTCCCAGTCTGTAGACCAATGACTGGTAAACATGCACCAGAATCATCTGGAAGCTGGTTAAAAACACATATTGCTGGGCCCACTCTGTGAATTTCTGGTTTACTAGGTCTGAGATAGGGCCTGAGAACCTGCATTTTTTCTCTTTCCCTTTCTTGAGACACAGTCTTGTTATGTAGCTCTGATGGTGTTGCACTCATGATCTTCCTGCTTTAGCCTCCAAAGTGCTGGGATTACTGCACACCTGCCTATGAGAATTGCATTTATATCAAGTTCTCAGTGACACTAATGGTGCTGGCCTAGAAGCCAAGCTCTCACCACCACCTCGCCGTAACTGTCCCTTAAAATAGACACCAAATCATTCATTTGAGAAAGGGACTAGTTCGCATGAGTTGACTGTGAATAATAGAAGCCAAGGGGAATCATTAGAAAGTACTTAAAATGTTCAAAGGGGAACATATTAATCTGTGCAAAAATATCATACTCCTCAGGGACACAGATATTTACATAGCATCTACTGTATGCTAGCTAGCACACAGACCACAAAGCAGCTATCTTTGCTTATGAAACACAAGTTGTTCCCTTTGACTTAACTGCATATATACAAATGTTTCTTGAACTATGGACTGATTGCATGCACAACATTTTAAGGGTTAGATTGTGTTGTTACGCATGGTCAGATGCTTAATTTTTAAAACTGTTCTTTAAATTCCTCAGTGGTGTCTGCTTACTCTTTTTTTGTGTTGGTGTTTTTGAGGTAAGGTCTCACAGTAGTTTTCCAGGCTGACCTGGAACTCACTCTGTAGCTCAGGCTGGCCTGGAAATCACAGCCATCCTCCTACCTCTGCCTCCTGAGTGCTGGGATTAAAGGCGTGCACCACCATGCCTGGCAGCTTACTCCTTTTTAAAGGGAAAATAGCAGTAAATTGACCTGAATGGTGGGTATACAATTTCACTCTGAATTTACTCAGAAAGGAAGGGTATCAACAAACCGTGAGGTCTCCCACATGAGACTGCAGCTGGCTGTCGGCCTTGGTCTTCTTGCTGGAAGATGTGAATACACCATTGCCATGAGGTCGGCTGGAAGAAGTTAAGTCCTCACTCGAGTATTTGTGTTTAGATGCATCAGAGAGGGGGGAAAGGGGTGATCGGAGCATTTTTTCATTTTTATTTATTGGTATTGCCAAGCTGAAAAAAGAAGTTATACTAATGTAATGTCACATGGTCGGCACAGGGGAGAAGGCACATGTTTTACATATGACCCGAACCTCCCACTTAAGATCTGGTGGTTGGAAGAAGTTTATTGGGAATTATGATATCAGGAGCAGCTTAATGGCATTAGGAACATAATAAACAAACATAAAGTATCTCACTCTTCCTGGCAGGATAAGCAGTAGTTTCAAGTTGGTTATCAGTACAATGACTAAGAATCATAACACTTGCATGTTGTGAGTTTTTCATCTAAGAATCTCCTAATGCTCAACAAACATATTTTTATGGACAACTGTGAGCAAGAAGTAATATGAAAAGTCAATCAACACTGGTAAACAAGTTCTCCATTTTTTTTTTACTTATTATTTTTTATATTTATTTGAGAGCTAGAGTGAGAGAGAGAGAGAGAATGGGCACAACAGGGCCTCTAGCCACTGCAAATGAACTCCAGATGTATGTGACACCTTATGCATCCAGCGTTACATGGGTACTGGGGAACTGAACTTGGGTCTTTTGGCTTTGCTGGAAAGTGTCTTTACTGCTAAGCCATTTTTAGATTCTGTCTCTGCCTCCTATGTCACTGTAGGAACATGGGGATTATAGACATGTGTTACTGCACCCAATTTTACTCGAGTTTTGGGGATTCAGACTCAGTTCATCAAACTTGTTCAGCAAATGCTTTTACCCACTGAGCTATCTCCCTAATCCAGTTCTCCATTTCAAAGGGGCTTTGACTCATCTAAGCTTCCACTATACAAACAGATGGCAGAGTAACCTGCAAAGCATGAAGATAACTTAGAATGGGTGAGACGCTACCTAACCAACACTAATAAGAATAAACACAGCATAAAGAATTTGCTATTAAAAATCACAAGTTTTTGCGGGTGTGGTGGTGCACACCTTCAATCCCAGCACTCAGGAGGCAGATGTAGGAGGATTGCCATGAGTTTGAGGCTACCCTGAGACTACATAGTGAAGTCCAGGTCAGCCTGGTGCCAGAGTGAGACCCCACCTCGAAAAACAAAAAACAAAACAAAACAAAAAAACCCCCACAAGTTTTGATTCCCAGATTTTATTTATCTTCAAAACAATTGCTTATTCTTGAATATAATGTTCCAAAATTGGTCATTGGAGAAGAAGGATCTGATGTTTTATTTTAAGTCTTGTAATACGTATTGTAATGTATGCTCTCTCCATTATTGTACTTTGTTAAAAAAAAAGTATTGTTTGGGGCAAATACATTAGCCTGAAATAAAGTCAATCATTGCTAATTAAAGATGCTTGTAGAGTCATGTGATATAGACAGTTCACACACAAAAAGGTAAAGCTATTTAATGAAGATCTAGTCATTACTCCTGGGGTTATGGTCTCTTAATTGCACATGTCAGACATCAGTGCAAACAAGCCATTAAGAAGTTACTTCAAAAGCCAATTTCCTTAGCTGGTGGTCATAGTGGAAATTACAAACATAGGCCTCTTGAACAAATGACAAAGCCAAGGTTCTTAACATTACGCAAGAAGATACAATGTTTCCAAAGCACTGAGTGTCTAACAACTTCAAAAGAAATGAGAAGATGTGTCTGTAGAACACATCTGGATGAATAAAAAGTTGCTCATCTAGTAAAGGGAAGGATGCTGATGTTGAAGATCAATGTGAAGAGCCAAAAATAACCATTTCTTGACGTGTGAGCCAAAAAAGACTTATTTGTGTCTTTATGATTTTTATGAGACATATTTGTGTCTTAGATGATTTATGTGTTATATGATTTATATATCATATGATTTATAAGACATAATTTTACATATTTTATGTACATAGGAAAACAAATTATGACATTAAATATAGTTATAGATATATAGGATTGTTCCTTCTTCATCATTGCAAGTTAACTTTACATGTTCTGGTTGATGAAGGAAACGTTCTCCAGAGCACTGTTAGGATAAGTGGTCACCTTAGCTCTGTGATAGTTTCATTGCAGTGGTAAAAACCAACAGTAGTAACTCTGAACATTTCATATGTGCTGTGTCATTACTTAATATAAGGGAAACTATCAGAACTGAGAGGCTCTGCCAGGTAGTTTCTGGAGCAAGAGATGTTAACTTTATGCCCATGAACTTAGATGGTAAAAAGTTGCATCTTCATTTTCACCAACCTCTCACCTTCTAATAGAACATTCCCTCAGTTACCAATGAAGCAAAAGCCTAGGGAATGGTTAAGCTGGGTCACATTAGCCACACCTGTGATTGTGTCTCCAGAAGTCACTGGTATTTTCATGCTACAGTACAGATATCTAGAAGTACCACTTGCATTTATCACTATTTAGCAATTATGGTCAGCACTAGCTATGTTAGGAAAGCTATTTTAATGCATTAACAAAGACATGCACATATGACAATATCACATATTAAAAAAGGATGTTTTGGGGCATGTTCCCCATGCCCAGCCCCTAAGTATCTGGGAAGCTATCCTCTCTGCATAGAGAACTGTGGCAGCTCGGTGTGCTTGTGCAGATGTCCTTCCCACAGGTCTTCAGCATCAAGGTGATCCTGACCCCTCAGTGGATCTGCATGTCTGTGCCCTTACTTTCCAATTTCCTCTCTGAGTTTTAGTACTGCTCTACATCTTTTCCTAACCTTTTCATTTATGGTTTTTATGTGTTGTACTGAA
This sequence comes from Dipus sagitta, assembly GCA_036346955.1. Taxonomy (NCBI): domain Eukaryota; kingdom Metazoa; phylum Chordata; class Mammalia; order Rodentia; family Dipodidae; genus Dipus; species Dipus sagitta. The sequence continues at coordinate 119,368,908 of CM070774.1, forward strand.
GCATTAATCTTCCCTTAAAAACCCTCTGTGTACAGTCAGGAGAGTGAGAAGTGTCTCAGCAGAGGAAAAGCAGGGTCTGAACTGAGGTGCTTCTAAATGGAATAGCTCCTATGACTTATGCTTAGCTGCTTGCTTTAATGAATACCTGGGACCTTGCTCACTGGAGGGCCATTTAATCACAGAGGGAGTGCACTGCTGGGCCATCGCAGCCCCATCAGAGGAGTCACTAGGTGGCTGTTTGACCTTGGAAGCACAGATTCTTTTTAATGCCACAATTTTAGTCTGCATCCCAGAACTTTAAGTATATCATCTGTAGACTCCACTCAAAGTAGATATTTCCTTGTCCTTGTAAGAAGCTTAATATCTTTATTGGCTTAGCAGCAATCATTAAAACACTGGCTTAAAAATTTGGTTATTCACTTTGGGGGAGAAGTGTCTTTTTAAAAAAATATATTATTATTTATTTGAGAGAGAAAGAGGGAGGGAGAGGGAGAGAGAGAGAATGAATGGGTGCACCAGGGCCTCCAGCCACTGCAAATGAATTCCAGATGTATGCACCCCCTTGTGCATCTGGCTTATGTGGGTCCTGGAGAATCGAACCAAGATCCTTTGGCTTTGCAGGCAAACACCTTAACCGCTAAGCCATTTCTCCAGCCCCGGGAAGTGTCTTTAGGGAGTGAAAAACTGTGAGTTCTGGGTAAGTGGCCTTTGGTTACTTTGGCATGGCTCTTGGGAGCTGTGGAATGAGGCTTACACCAGACATAGGTATAAGCCCTCACCTCAGTTGATCAGAGGAAACCAGTCCTTTATACCAAGATTGGAGCAATCAGAAAACCTGATTCTTCCACAACATGGCACATGACTTTCAGATCCAGACTTCCCTCTAGCTCAACCCCAGCTTCCAGGAACACACTGACCTGTTGATGTTCATGCTGCAGTGGTTTCCAGACAAGGTGCTATTGGTGGAGGCAGCCAGTCGTGAGGAGCTCTCTTTCTCTCCCTGGGCCTTCTTCATTTCCCTGTAGTCATCTTCATTGTCACACTGAGTGGGAATAAGCAGAAGGCAATCAATTTTGGACTTCAAGGGGTGCCAAGTGAGTTTTGGGGATACCTCCCTGGAAATCCCTATCACATGGCTGCTCTGGAGTAAGGCTTGAGCAGAAAGTCCCTGATATTGGTTCCCAGGAAGCTCCTCAGTGAACAAGGAGGAAATATTGGGTTTACCACTGACAGCTTAGTGAGGGGAAAGGCATCATGTCATAATCAAACTCTGGATGATGAAAGCTGCTTAGATTTAGCCCTGCAGAGCAGATCTGTTCTGAATTCACACCAGCTTCAGTGTCACTTGCCCTGGAATTTTTTGGCATCAGGATAAAGCACAGTAAGTGTGTATTGCCAAGCTTACTGGGGTAAGGGTAGTGGCAAGCCCAGGCAGTCCAGTCAGGCATATTCCCTTTCCAACTCTCCTTGGAGAATGGGTGGTCCTAGGGGATGGTAACTTTCCCTCCTTAACACCTAACTACCTGGAACATGGTTGGGAAGATAAGCAACCCCAACTTTGACCCTTCCTATGCCTGTACCTACTTGGGCTTCTTCTGGGGACAAGGGCTGAATGGTCCTTGGACTGAGATTGGGAGGAGGTGAGGCTGCACAGGGCTGGGAATATTAGGGGCCTATAGAGCAGGCAGAGCCTGCCATGTGGAAAAGCAGATGGGAGGAGGGACTATACATGCTCCATCATTAACAAAACCCAGATCCAAAGTTTTAAGATGGCAGCCCCAGCACTAAACTCTGCAGGGCTCGGTGCAGTTTCTGGCCTTGGGAAAGGGAAAGACAGGATCTGAGATCTGAGATCTGAGATCAGGTGAACACTTTCTTGTTTTTTTTTTTTTTTTTTTTTGAGGTAGGGTCTCACTCTAGCCCAGGCTGACCTGGAATTCACTATGGAGTCTCAGGCTGGCCTTGAACTTATGGTGATCCTCCTACCTCTGCCTCCCAAGTGCTGGGATTTAAGGCATGTGCCATCACACCCAGTTAAGTAAACACTCTTAATGGGGATCTACCACAGGGTCCCTTGAAGATTAAGGGGCAATGGTAAGTATCAACTCTGCTGGGATCTACTGGTTAGCCTATCTTTCACATATGTACCAAGAGCCAGGAGAGGGGCTGCCCTCTGGAGGTACTTTTCCTGTGTTCCAATTCTACTTTGTAGGGATAAGTTATTTAACATCAGCATGTGAAGAAGTATGTTCATTGTAATTTGTAATGGCTTTCCTTACTTGTCATGAAGATGCTTGTCCCAAGGAGGAGACCGTATGCCCTCTTCTTACACACTTCAAAATGAAGAATACCTTTATCTTGACTAGGAAAAGGCAATATATCTTACTATCCAGTATCTCTTGACCAACAGTTTGCAATAGCTGTAAACCCTGTGTCCAGTCTCACTTTTCTACGGCTAGACCAGATTGCCCTTTGGAAACTGGAAGTGCTACACAAACCTCAGACTGATACTTCACTTATTGTGACTTTGGGACCAAATACCACCCAGATTTATTTCTGTTCCTTTGACCTACTTAACCTCTGCTAAGTCCTTTAGACTCTCTGAGCCTTGGTTTCCTCATCTGTAAAAGAAGGATCCCAGTACTTGTCTCATAAAGTAAGGTGCAAGTGGTGGCGCATGTATAAAGCACTGGGAACAGCGCCCCTCCCAAAGGCATTTGTGCATATCCACTGCTATTGGTGATGACTGCCCTTCATTTGGAACCACCCATGACTATTGTAACTTTTGGTTCATTTCCTACTTTGCTTTTCCACTGTGGTCCAAATTAGTTTTGAAGATTCACCAACAGGAAGGGATTAGAAATCCCCCAAAGTATACAGAAGGTATCTCCAGCTCAGAAACATTCAAAAATGGCCACTTACCATCAATGCCAGAAGCTGCTCTGATTCTGCTTGTATTACGGCTACCTGGCTACCTCTCTCATTCCCGAGCCTTATCTGCCCAGTCCATTCACCTCTCCTCTTGCCTCCTTTTCCAGGGCCTCTGTGCCTGCAAATGTCCCTCCATATGAAAGTCTTACTCCCAGCTCCTCTCCACCATGGAGCCCTCCCTGATCAACGCTACTGGAAGCACAGATGACAGTTCTGAGTCCACAGGCGAGCCCCAGGGACATCTGCATTTGTCTTACACCCTAGGCACAGCCTTAAACTCCAAGAGGCTACTGCCTTCTTAGGTGGATGAGTGATTACACCATCAATGTCACCCTATCCCCCCCAGAGAAGGATGGGGTTCACTGAATGTTCAGTTTGTTCACATACCCAACATTCAGTTTGCATCTGCATATCGCCTGCATAACCATTTTCATAGGCAGTGGAATAGCGCTTAACTAATCACATCTATAAGGTTGGGTGGTCCTAAGGATTTAACTAAAATTATGTGTCAAGTACTTACAACAGTGTCTGGAATACATAAAGTGCTGTAAAGTAGTTTGAGGACAAACTGCTGCCACATGCAGTCTAGACCTGCAGTCTACTTGGGCTCCACCTCTTGCCTGTAAGTGAAAAGAGAGACACCTCCACCCTGCTGTCCCCACTCCATGCCTACCTTGCGTTTCCTCTTGGATTTTGGCAAAGTCTTTTCAGTGGGTGCGTCCAATGTGTGGCTGCCTGGGGCAGTCTCAGTGTCCTTGGCTGTGGGAGCACTCAAGATCCCCAGCTCCTGGGGCAGGTGTTCCGGAATTCTGGACAGGAGGGTCAGGTCAATTTTAACCCAGAGAGACCTGATCTCATCGCTGTCCTTTAGTGGGGAGAGAAGTTCATTCCGGCCAAAAGGGACCAGCGTGTAGAATTGTTCCTCCAGCTCCTTGGCAATGTCACTGGTGGTCCTGGCGTTGATGGAGCCTACAGAGGCCCGGGGACCACTACTGCTAACGCTGTTGGCCACCTCTTTCGGCCTCTGCTCGCTCCCTGCAGAGGCCTGGGCTTTGGACAGAGCATATTCCTCCTGCTCCGACTCCAGGTCAGAGTCCGAGGAGGAGGACGAAGAGGATGACTCAGTCTCGATAAACTCCTTGGATTTGGGCACAATCCTGCTCAGTCCCCGCGTGCGCCTCTTTTCGCAGGTGACGGAGGAGCGCAGCTCCTTGCGGTGGCCGGTCCTGCTGTTGCCGCAGGGTCTGGTTTTGGTGGGCTCTGGGGGCCCCACCACACTCGCCCCCAGCGCGTCGGGGGCCACGGGCTCCTCGGGCCGGTGGCAGTTGGTGCTGTCCCCAGCCAAGGTCCTCTCCGTGCGCCGGGTGGGCTTCTTGCCCGCCGACCTCCGGGTGGGCGCCGGCGCGCTCTCGGCGGGTGCTCCCGGCACCGTGGGCGGCGGGGCGGCTGCGCTCACGGCCACGGCCAGAGCCACTGGCGGGGACTTCTGCTTCACCCCCTTGCTGCCCGGGGCCTTGTTCGCGGTCCGGGGCCTCTGTTCCTCCTTGCAGGCACTCTTGATCTCCTTTTCTCTGAGGCTGGACTGGCCGTCGTCTGGAACTTTCCCGCAGTCCTGCACGTCATCTTTCACCGGGGCGTAGTATTGATTCCTCTCTGGCCCATGGCTCTCGTTTTGGATTAGAATAGGAGGCTTGTGGGGATTAACTTTGTTGAGCCATTTATCCAGCTGCCACTTGTTAGAAGACGCCGGTTCGGCCTGAAAGCAGAAAACCCGCGACAAACAAAACAACTTTTATGACAGGCACATTTAAAAGGGGCCTGGCTGTTTCTATCTTGACATTCTCGTGTGTGTGTGTGTGTGTGTGTGTGTGTGTGTGTGTGTGTGCGCGTGTGTGTGTGCGCGTGTGCGTGCGCGCGCGCGCAAAAGAATAAATGGCCTGGGGGATCATGTGGAAATGAAAGCCTTAGGTTTGAGGGATAGCCCTCTAACTCTGAGGACGCCCATAGTGCTGCTGGCACTTAATGCCACCGCAGCAGTTTCAAGTCCACTTGAAAGAACAGCGGGGATGGGGCCCCAGCAGGCAGCCGCTGGGAAGCGCTTCTACTGCCAGGCTCTGCCTTGGCTAGGAAGGGATTCTCCCACTCACAAGGGACTTCCAAAATCAAAACTACCTTAAGAAGACGACAGGGACCAGCTGAGCAGCTCCAGAGCAACCTCAGACAGCTTTTCATCGCCTCCTTCACAGCACCCAGAACCACTGGAGATCCTAGGACACCAGGGAATCAGAGCTACCCTTCCCCCACAGGGCATCCAGCAGTTGATCTGAAGAGCAGATCCAACCAGCCAGCAGAACACACAGAAGAGGAAACCAGCTTCCACTCAACTCAGGTGAGATAGAATGTCACTCTAAAAGGTAACTGGGCTGTTTTACACCAGGGCAATAGACATGCTAAAACCAGGCTTGCGCCAGGAAGTGCTAACTGAACCTTCATATCAGCGCAGGTTGCTGACCAAAACAGTCTCAGGAAGTGAAAGAATCTCACACCTAGCCCCCAAGGACAAAGGTGTTGATTTGTTGGATCTGATGAGCATTTGGTCTACTTTGCAGTTCTTGAGTGGTTGGATATTAGGGGTGGATTTTGTCACTTTTGATATTTCTTGGTTTAAAGTGCTCTTTTTCCTCCATCGTTCCTTCTGCGTTTTCTATCTTTTCCCTCTGTCTCTCTTTCTCCTTCTTCCACCCTTCCTTCCAACTTCCCTCCCTCCCTCTCTCTCTCTTCTTTCGTTCCCTTTCTTTCTCCTCTTTCTTCTTTTCTTTCTTGTGGGGTCTTGCTCTGGCCCAAGCTGGCCTGGAATTCATTGCAGCCCAGGCATCTCAGCCTCCCAACTGTCAGAATTAATGGTGTGAGTTACCATGCCCTCCAGCTTTAGGACCTTAGGCTTTATTTGTTTGTCTATTTGTTTTAACCCTCATTCATGCAAAAATATTCCAAACTTGTTTTGTGTTTGTATATTGCTCAATTAGACTTTAGATATGTTCTGCATTTTTCTCTACCCAGCCTACAATTGGAATCTACTACTTTTCCCATGCACAATTTTTAATTTTCCTCTTTCCAATCTCTCTTCCACATTTTCTCCTCCTTGTACCCCGCTTTATTCTTCACAACTACAATTTTCCATAGGCTCTACAACCTCTAAAATCTGTAGAAACTAACAGTACCCAAAATTCCTTCTGCCAGATATTTGTGCCACTTCCCTCTTTTTCAAAGTTAATTATAGCCCTCCCACTAACTCATCTACACTGCTACCACTTCTTAGTAACCAAAACCTAGCCTACTTCATACCAGCCTTGTTCATTTATGCACCAACAGTTATTGAAGTCAAAAGGAACATTATTTGCTAGTAGGTCATTTGCATAGCAGGCATATCCACCAGATTGGGTCACTCCTGCTGTTACTCTGGGAGTTACATAGTAGCCACATCTGGCACCTTGAGATCCTACCCTGAAGATATAACTTCTGATCTACACTTCTAAGAATACAGCTGATAACTAGAAAGCCCAAGCACTGAAATAACCTGAGATGCAAACATCTCCATGCAATAATACAAGAAACAAAAATCATGACAACATGGCTTCAAATATTATGAATCCAAAAGTAATGATCTCCAGTGAGACTGAATTAGATGAAATGCCAGACACAGAATTCAAAAGAATGATTATAAGTACTCTCAAGTAAATCAATGAAGAAATCAAAGGAATCAAAGAAGAAAACAAATTCCTGAGGAATATAGGAAATCAATTTAAAGAAATAAGTAGGGCAATACAAGATACAACTAAGGAGATATAAATACTGAAAAAGATAGCAGTCTGAAATTTTTGAAGTGAAAAAACAGTAAATCAAGCACAAAACCCTGTAGAAAGTTTCACAAGTAGAATGGATTAAGATGGGGACAAAATATCTGAGTTTGAAGACAAGGTGGAACATCTAGAACATTCCAACAGAGAAAGACAAACTAATAGGAAGGTATAAGTGGGAAATTCAAGACATTTGAGACACTGTGAAGTCTCAATGATTCAGGATATAGAAAAATGAGAAGGATTTCAATCTAGAAAGCATAATATTTTCAACAAAATCATGAAAGAATATTTCCCCCAAATAGTGAGAGATGTCAATACAGATATGGGAGGCATTTAGAACATCAAACAGACAAGACCAGAAAAGAACCTCTCCTCACCATATTATAATTAAAACTACTAAACACAGAGACCAAAGAAAATATACTGAAAGCAGTGAGAAGCACCCAGTCATCTATAATGGCAAGCCCACTGGGATAAAAAATTATTCAACACAAACTTTTATAGCCAGAAGGGCTTGGAATGATGTATTATTCCAGATTCAAAAGAAAACAATTGCCAAACCAGATTACTATATCCAACAAAGCTATTGGTTTTAACTGAAGGAGAAACAAGAACTTTCCATAATAAGACAGGCTAAAGGAAAATATAACCACTAAGGTCAGCTCTACAGAAAATACTTGAAGGAATTCTTCAGTCTGAAGAGAAAGAAAAAGTACACACATGAGACTGTAAGAAAGAATAAACCATTCTTGAACAACAGTTAATGCAAGAGAGTAACAGAAAAATAGCAAGCACTACAAAAATCAAGAAGAATGACAGGAATAAACACAGACCTTTCAATAATAACTCAATTTTTTAAAACAACTATTTTTTCTTATATTTATTTATGAGAGAGAGAGAGAGAGAGAGAGAGAGAGAGAAAAGAAGGGAGGGGAGGAGGTAAGGAGAGAGAACAGGCATACCAGGGACTCTAGCCACTGCAAATGAACTCCAGATGCATGTACCACCTTGTGCATCTGGTTTATGTGGGTAAACCTGGGCCCTTAGGCTTCACAGGCAAGTATCTTGACTGCTAAGACATCTCTTCAGCCTTCAGTAATAACTCTTAATATGGATGGTCTTAATACCCCAATCAAAAAACACAGACTAGCAGACTTGCTGACTGTATTAAAGGCAGGATCCTTCTGTCTGTTGCCTCCAAAAAACTCACCTCTCCATAAAAGACAGACACTAGCTTAGGGTAAAAGAATGGAAAATGATATTTCAAGCAAATGGGCTAGGAAACAAGCAGGCATAGCTCTTTTAATATCTGAGAGGATAGACTTCAAACCAACATTAGTTAGAAGAGATAAAGAAGGTCACTTTCTATGGATTAGGGGAATAATCCAATAAAAGGATATTAAAATTCTAAACATATATGTACTGAACATGGCTGCTCCCAATTTCATTAAACAAATATACTAGAAGTAAAGTCACAAAATAGTAGACCTGAATATCCCATTCTCACCAACTGACAGGTCATCTTGGCAAAAAATAAACAGAGAAATATTTGAATTAAATGACATCATAGAACACATGACTTAAACATCTACAGAACATTCCATCCAAATGCTGCAGAATACACATTCTTTTTAGCAGCACCCAAAACCTTCTCTTAAATAGATCACATATTACAATACAAAGATAGATCTGAAAAAGATTTTACTAAGTGAGATAACCCAGGCTCAGACAGTCAAATGCCACATGTTCTCTCTCATATGTGTGGATTCTAGCTTTGAATGTTTAGATTTGTATATGAATTGGAGTAAAAGTTAGTAGTAGATGCTTGGATGCTTTAAAGGAGCTATGATGGAGGGAGGAGAGGGGAGAGCTTAAGGGAGGGTATAGCAGATAATAAGTAGAGAGGCAGATGGAGGAGATGAAGGAATGGGAGGAGGATTAATTAAAATTTAAGATGTTATGAATAAGCCATATGGAAACATACTTCTTCACTAGGTAATAACATATATGTTTAAAAAGAGAGAATTTGGGGAGAAGTATCTGTGCCCAGAAGCCACAGATTATTTATTAAAAATAGATTTAATAAAGTAGATTTTTTATTAAAAAAGTTTCAGTGCCAGGGGTGGGATACCTTCCAGTGAGTTGTTGGCCAGGGAGTTTCCTGATACCCCCAAGACATTAGAGGCTATTGCCAAGGCTCTTGGTTGCCCACCAGAAGTAGAAGTTGCCCACCAGAAGATGGTAAGACCCTATTTCTGAAGGCACCACACACTTGGGATAAAGCTCACTGAGAAATCAAGCTGGAGCAGAGCTGGAAACCTGCTCTTTATTGATTAGTTGTCAGGATGCTGGAAAGACCTATGTAGCCTGTTGTGGAAGAAAGGTCATTAATGGTGGTAAGCAGCAGTGGACCTTGAAAGCCATATGGCTGGCCATCCAGACCAAATGTACCAACTGGTACAATGGTGTCATGTCTGTTTTTGGGAAAACCAGCTTCTTTCTGATTGGACTTGAGGCCCACTCCATGGGAGGTCATTTCTGCCTGTCACTGAAATCCTAATCAACAATGTATGGCTGGAGTTGTCATAAGCCCTAGGGTGGAAACTACCACTGTTGTCTGGCTAAATGGATATATATGTTCAGAAGTGGAATGTTCAGCACTAAGTGAGACATCTCTATCATACTCCTCAAGGCTCAGGGACCATTGCAGAAGAGGTGGTAGAAAGAATGTCAAAGTAAGGGGAGGAGTGCTTAAAATATTGTCTTTCAGACACAAGGGGCCATGGTATCCGTGGCCTCACAGTGACTGCTACTACCTAAACAAGACTTACATAATAGTTAGAAAAAAAATGATGACATCAAAATAGAAGAGAGACGAGTTGGAAAGAAGAATGGACTCAGTGGAGGGGGGATTGGGAAGACATAAAAGAGGGGGTGGTAGGAAGGGATTACAATCATGATACATTGTCTATATGTATGGAACTTGTTAATAAAAAGTTAAAAAAAGAAAAAGTAAAGGAGAGCACTGTTCTCCCCCAACCCATTCCCAGCACATTTGTGTGTTCATCATTATATGGTGCAGATATATATATATATATTTTTTTTTTTAATGTATTTATGTATGTATGTATGTATGTATGTATACATACATATACACACACACATATATATATCTCCATTCATATATATTTGTAATTATACATACATTCATAAACTTGATATTGCATGAAACTTAATTGGGGCATAATAGTTTGATAGCCCTACACATTGACCATTCATTTGTTTTTTGGTAAAATATAACACTTTGAGGGTAATCTATGAGCCCAAGAAAGAAGTAACATATAATTTACATGGAGAAGGTATTGGAAGATGACTTGTTTGGCAGCAGAGAGTGAGATTTCAAAGGATCTGGCATGACATGTGTGTGCTGGCACCTGAGTTAGTCCAGCCTTAACCTGCTTCTGTCCTGTTCTGCCAGAAACTTTCAGATATGAAGGTAATCATGGAAACCTTTCTTTTTTTTAAAAAAATTTTTCTTCATTATTTATTTATTTATTTGAGAGCTACAGACACAGAGAAAGAGGCATACAGAGAGAGACAGAGGGAATGGGCGCGCCAGGGCTTCCAGCCACTGCAAACAGAACTCCAGATGCGTGCGCCCCCTTGTGCATCTGGCTAACGTGGGTCTTGGGGAATCGAGCCTCCAACCGGGGTCCTTAGACTTCACAGGCAAGCGCTTAACCGCTAAGCCATCTCTCCAGCCCGGAAACCTTTCTTGTAGGCAGTTTTGCTAATGTTCTCATGTCACCAAAGAACCAGGGCTTCAGAGCAAGATGCAAAGGAACAAAAAAATGTACCGCTGAGTCCCTTTATCCCAAATGTTTGGGACCAGAAATGTTTTGGGTTTTGTATTTTTTTTTTGGATTCTGGAATATGTACATTTACAGATACACACACATACACACACACATTTATAGTGTGTGTCTTAGAGACAGGACCCAAATATGCATATGAAATTTATTTATATTTCAAATACATTTTATATACATATCCTGACGATAATTTTATATAACATTTCAAATAGTTTTATACATGGAACAAAGTGTCATGGTATGGAATTTTCATGTTCGCATTCAAGAGGTGGCAGATTTTGGAGCATTTTAGATTTCTAATTTTTGGGTTAGGGATACAAAGGCATTATCTTGTTGTATTTCTAAGTTGTTATAGGTAAATCCTGGATTCATATTAGCTTTTCCAGAAGAGGGAAGAAGGGACCCTACAGAGCACACCTGGTACAGACTGCAATGGCTGTCAGAGGGAGGACAGGGGTACACAGGATGATGTTCATGTCAAGGGGTGCCCCTATTAGCTGTGAGTGCCTAAAAGCTAACTCGATGGCAAGCATCCATGGCTTTTAACACTGTCTTCTCCATTTTCCTCATTGATGTGACCATAGGAAAATCAGTGCTCTGTGCCATGCCTCAGCTTCCCTAAGGAAGGGATCTGGTCTGTGGGCTTACTAGCTCACCCTCCACCCTGAGCCTCCACAGCTCCTGTCTATCTCTCTCTCATGTTAAAGAACAGGAAAGTCTGTAGCCCAAACACAGCTGCGTGTGGGAAGAATCACATTGGAACTTCCTAGTGGGACCATTAACAGTGAACGATAGAATTTAATACATTTAGGATGGCCCATTCCTGATGTGCTCTAGGGTCATTTCCTCTGCACTTCACAGCTGAACAAATCAGTCTGAAGTATCATTTTCAACACATCACTAAATCACATTCCCTTTCTCAAGGATCTACAATAACCTCCAATTGCCTCTTAAACAAAATCCAAATTCTCAGGGGCTGGCATTCAAGGGCCATCATCTCAAAATAGTTTTGTCACTGCTGGAACACCTACAATATGGTGCCTACTTTGCATGTTATCTAATTTAATCTTTACAGATAAAATATTTCCCCCCTAATTTGTAGGTGAGGCTTAGAGGGGTTAAGTGACATGCCACAACTGCAAAGCTCACAGGTTGTCCCAGGATGGAACTCATACCTACCATACAGATCAACTTCTCTGCACTGCTGCCTCCCTTCCTCCATGCTCTCTGATACAGCTCATTCTACAATGAGAGCATCAGGTCTCCTTTTCAGAGAAAACATGAACCCTCCAAACAATGCCTGTTGGCCTCTATTACACCCAATAGTGTAGTCTTTGGTGTTCATATTTGTCTCATGAGCTTATGCCTTGTGGCTTTAACACAGTCCTGTGCTTTGTTCTGGCCAGGGCTGGGTCTCAGTTTCTTGTTTATTTCCTGGCATCATCCTTACTAGGTGGGGAGCTGACTGCTCAGCTTTTGCTCTCAGTGAATGGGTTATTACTCTGTGTCATTTGTTCCTGGAAACCACCTCACGGGTTAGGCAGGACAGCAATAGCTGCCACTCTGAGGAAGAGGCAACTGTAGCCACTGAAGCTGAAATGAGAGTTACGTGGTCATGCAGAAGGGAAACCCAAGGCTTCAGAGTCTAACCCCAGCATGCACCAAGTGAAGCCCCATTTCCTGAGCTGTACACTGGGGGTTTCTGGACAGGGTTAGGTTTGTTTCCTAGCTTGCTGCTTTCTCTGTCCAACCACAGCTCTCTTCCCTAACTAATCTCCTGTTTGATCGGGCAGGTTCTCCACATCCCTGCTTCATTTATATCCTTCACAGCATCTGGTATCATGAACCCCAGAGGCACCTGATTAACAAGGGGCTTGTGCATCAGTAAGCAATATATCTCACATTTCTGCTGATTTTAAAGAATGATCTGCTGCAGCATTTTATTTTTTTAAGATTTAAAAAATATTTATTTGAGAGAGAGAGAGAGAGAGAGAGAGAGAGAGAGAAGGAGAGAATGGTCATGCCAGGGCCTCTAGCCACTGCAAACAACTCCAGATGCATGCACCACTTTTGTGCATCCAGCTTTACATGGGTACTGGGGAATCAAACTGGGATCCTTAGACTTTGCAGGCAAGTGCCTTAACCACTGAACCATCTCACCAACCCATTTTTTTTCCAGAAGATTTTAAAAAAATATTTATTTATTTGAGAGAGAATATGACCTGCTGCAGCATTTTCTCAACTATGTTCTTACTTCATGTATTCCTTGAAGGAAAGAGACCGTGGTCAGGCCCACTTGGGAAACACTACGATGGAAAAGGCAGTTTGCATAAGCAATATTTTGGGCTAGGAAGTATCCTATGTAAAGTAGTGGGGCCAATTTATTTTATTCAAGAACCTGAATGATGTGATCAGGGTCATTTTCTAGTGACTGGCAAGCTTGGGTCAGGAAGCCGTGTGCTGCAGTCAAGATGGCAGCTGTATGGAGAGGCAGTTTGCACCTCTGTGAAGCCCTGGTACGAGTGGGTGCACATACCATACCAGAAATGCCCACATGAGAAACCTCAAGTGAAAGACTGAGGCTGAGATCAGCTGAGCACATTGTAGGACTCAGACCAAGGCTAGCCTGCCAACCTGGCCTGACCTTGCTGTGGTGGTTCACGTAGATGAAGCAGCTTTTAGAAATCAGGTCATAGAGAACTGTTCATAGGATCTCAATAGGGCCTGGTGGATTTTCCAATGACTGCACAGTGGGGGGGTGGGGGGAGGGAGAATGTAGGCACCATAACCTGAATGCTTCCTCCTCTACTAGGGTCAGGGTTATTTGCTTCAAGGCAACACAGTCTGGTGTGAGCATAGAATAAGGTATGTGGCCACAAGGAGCCTGCTTGTCACTTGAGGCTCAAAGCATAGGGTTCTTTGCTGTCTGCAAGGCAATTTGGGCAGCTCCATCAGAAGGTAGCAGGGTCTTGCTTTTGCCCATTGTTGTGATGTTCAGTCTGCAAACCCATTTCTTTCCAAAGGGTGTGCATCTGCATTCACCATAGGGAAAATGCTGAAAGAACCTGACTCTTGTTCCAATAAAAAAAAAATAAATGAATGAATAAACAAACACATTCCTCATCAGTACAAAGGAATACCTTGTGCCATGGCTAACACATCACTTGCTGATATTGCCTTCCCTCCACATCTAGAAGGAAGATAGTGAAAACCTCATGTATTTTCCAGGAATTTAAACTTCTAGGGCTTCCTTAGCAGACTTACTCCCTCTGCTAGAGAGGGGACTCTCAGAATTGCTGCAAGGAATGAAAAGACCCTCTTTGCCTCACCCTAGGGTCCTTGGCTCTGTGATGCTCACAGTGACTTTTAGAAAATATTGTACTGATCTCAGACAATATTCCAGGCAATGCAGGAGCCTTGGGATTCATGTTACAGTGTGAAAAATAGAGTTTCAAGAAGGAACCTGGACAGGGAGTTCTTCACAGACACTCCCCCTTTTTAATCTATTCATCCCTGGTTGCACTGTCCTGGGACTGAGCCAGCCTCTCTTCCCTCCCTCCTTCCCCTCCTCCCTTCCTTTCATTTTTGGTCAAGGATCAAACCCAGGCCCATAAGCATGCTAAGCAAATGCTCTACTACCGAGCCTCAGCTCTCAGTTATTTTTAATAACTCAATATTCTGGAATTTCTCAACCAAATATAGTATAAGCAAGCACTAATAAGACCTGATTACCTCCTTTACTTTATCCCATTTAACTACTTGTGATGGTTTATATTGACTGTTAACTGCACAAGACCTAGAATCATCTAGGAAACAAGCCTCTGTGTGTGCCTGTGAGGTATTGTCTTGGTTAGGTTAACTGAGATAGGAAGATCTAACTTAACTGTGGGTGTCACCACTCTATGGGCTGAGGTCCTGGGCTGTATAAGGAGAGAGCTGACTGAGCACCAGCATTCATCCATCTGTACTTTCTGATTGTGGACACAATGTGACTGGCTGCTTCATGCTGCTGCCGCCATGCCTCCCCTGCCACGACGGACTGTAACCTGCAAGTGTGAGCCAAACAAGCCCTTCAGCACTTAAACTCATTTTTGTCAGGTGTTTTGTCTCAGCAACGAGACAGGTTTCAAGCTCTCTATTGGAGTGTTAGCTCTCGTAAGACAAGAGCCTTTTCTGCCATATTACTACTGCTGTATTCCCAAGGCAAATGCTGCTTGTGGCTGATGCATGAACACTGAATGAGTGAATGAATGAATGATAAGGGAGAAATAATGACTTGAGTTTCTGGGAAAAGCCAGAGTTAAAATAAGCTATATGGCTTTTATAGATGAATGCTTCCTTCACCTTATGTAGATGGACAGCGACAGGCACAGAGATGAAAGTGGACAGAGAAGCAGGAAATTTGTGGAGAGAGAAAATCCTGGTGAGAAGACTCATTTTAGGATGAATAGAGAGTTTTGCCACAAAGCAGGAAGGTGCTGAAGAGAAAAGGAAGCTGGGGAAATAAAACAAAAGCTCTTGCAGGAATGTAAAAGCCTTTCTGTGAACTTAAGACGGACCATAACCACTTCCAGGTGAGGCACAGGTATGAAGCTGGCATCTGTACTGCTCCTTCTATCGCTATACTTGGGGTGGGGTGGGGTGGGGGGCTGTCTTCATGTCAGAGCCAATCTAGGAATTTCAACCCCAAAATAGTACAGAAAGTTGTAAACAAAACAATGTCACCATACATGATTATGTCAAACATTTATAGACTCAGGAAGAAACTGTTTTATTCACTCTTTAGAAACCCAAACCTACCCTTATAGCTCCATAGACCTGAGAAGCTGGCTTTCGGCCCACCCCCAAGAATCTTTGGGCTCTGAATTACTGTTTAATTTCCCCTTTCCACTTAAAGTAGAAACAGCAATGGTTTTTATTGGTACCTTATAATGTTTTTATACGAGGCACCTAAATCTACCCCACAGATACCGATCACAGCTGTAAAAGGTTCCATTATTATTTGTAGGTGGATGCTAATTTTTCCCTTTATATTTTCACAAAGAAAACACAGTTAGGAAGGTTTTATTAATATTTATAGCCCTTGTTCTTCTGACCCATGACAAACTGCGGAAAGGTAAGATTTTAAGCATGGCTAATGCATAAAACTCCGTTCCCTGTGATTTATGGGTGGTCACACTTCCCAGGCAAAGAACTCCCCTGCCTGGTTATTGCCTGGGCTGACCCTGAGGGAGACCCTGCCATAGGTTATTTCCTGTTAGTGATTTTTACAGCATATGTGGAAGTTTCTGGAAGTCAAACAGAGATTTTTGGGCAGTAAAAGATGATGCTTTGTACTTGAAAGGAATTGGTGTCATTAGGAGACTGGGAGGAGGGGACAAGTGGGAGAATGGAGAACCCCAAAGCTCAGTAAGCTTTTCCATCTTATTCCAGTCTGGGGACTGCAGGAGGTGGGGAGGTAGTCAGGGCTGGATCCAGGGCTGGAACCCGGGGGCTGCTACTTACCTCAGGGCTGGAGTAGTGGGGAGGCTTGGTGCCCTCGCTCTCGCTGGAGCTGCTCTCCGTCTCCGAGTCCGATCCTGAGCTGCTCTCAGAGTCACTAGAAGAGCTGCTGCTGCTGCTGCTGCTGCCGCTGCTGCTGCCCTTGCTGGACGGCACGGAACCTCTGCAGTTGGTCTGCTGGACCACGGTGCTGCCAAGTCCACCAGGCCCCCCCGGGAAGGAAGAAGGAAGAAAGCCAAGTGAATAAACAGGAAAACATCAGCAGGCTGCCATATTGGCAAAGGAAAGTGGTGGCACAGACTACACACATCTGTCAAACAGGACCTGGACTCAAGGAACAGCCATCAAGGCCAAAAGCAACCAAAATTAGACCCAGAAATAACACTGAGAGTGAACAGCACCCTTGGTAGCTGAGCACTGGTTAATGTATGGCCACTTGAGAAGGGATGATGGTGTGATATCCTGCTGCTGCTGCTCTGGGAGCAGCTTTGCCAATGCATCCCTGCATCCACACAGATGCAAGAAAATCCCCAAAACTTGGAATATTTTGCAAAGTGTCAAAATGACTACTTATTTTTGCCTCAAAGGAAAACGTATGATGGAAGGATTAGGAAAGAGATGTCAGGCAGGGCACAGGGTTTTGCTTTGAGCCTTCATGGCCTGTTGGAAGGCTCCTTAGGCTTTGAGACTGCCAAAATCCAAACCATCTTGCTTCAGTCATGGTTCCATTGTAGAGCCCATTGCTGTGGTTATATTAGGAGTGGGCATAGGGTATAAAAAGCCTTTGTTTGAGGGCTTTTCTAGAGAGCTGAAGGCGCTTCACAGATATACTTCTATGTCCTACACTTTAAACATCAATCACAGTGCAATGGTGTATAGAAAGAGCATTTCAAACTTACAAGATGTTTACATGCATGCTGAAATTTAACACAAAGTTTTAATATACTCAAGGACAACAGAAAAATTGCTCCATGCTTTCAAATGCTAATTCATTAGCCACAAAAATTCAAATAGCCATATTTACCCGAAGAAAATTTCAGTACTCACATAATATTCAACATCTTCCAAGTCCTTTATTAACTGAATTGAAACACACCTGGATTTTTTTTTTTTTTTGAGGTCAAGCTCAAAACCCAGAAAATACTGGTCAATTTTTAAATGTTAAATCAGGAAAAAAAGCCACTTCTAACTGTGACCACTGTTTTAATAGGACTGAACATTAGAGAAGGTTGAGGCTGGGAGCTCATTAGGGTTTATGGTCTCAAGTGCAAAGCAGCAGGGACAAGGTAAAGGGCCCTTTTCACCCATCCCTTAAATCTCTGACAAATGCTTTGCCTAAGGGTAGAGTCTCATAAATCCCCCGTGTGGGGCTGGGAGGAGAGAGATACTCATAGGAGTCTCTGCTTCTCGTATAAAAGCCACAGGACAAGAAATGCACTCTTGTAGGGAATCTAGCAATAAAATACACCTTTTTGAATGGCAGGGTTAGAGGAAGGTTAGTTTGGACATAACCTTCCCTACTGGTTTTTATTTCTTCCCAGCGATGTCACAGTCCACACACACTATCTGCCTAAATTCTTCCATAGCAGAGAATGTCTGCAGGTTTGTGCTTTGTCTGAGCTGCAGTGATTTTGTTTCCAGCCTATCACTGGTGTCTAGTATTAAGGGAGGAATCCAGGATTTTGAGACAGAGGACGGGAAGGGGATACTTCATGCTCAAGGGACTGAAATATTTCTCCTCTCATGAATGAAAAATCCATCTTCCTGTTGGCTGAATGGTGATGGTTACTATCAATGGCATTGTAAAACAAAACAAAACAAAAAAAGACTTGGATTCTGTTAAAATGAACATCTGGTATCCGCATTAATAGTTTGTTGGTAGGCTCCCCAAAACACTAGGGGGAAACATACACACACGAAAAGAAAAGCAACACATGACTAAGAGGCTTCTTGTGAGAAGGATGGTGGGGGACAGATGGATGAAAGAGATGTGTCTTCCTGCCACATTCTGAGATGAGAATTGCTGAAAAAGCTGAAAAAAGGACAATTTGGTTGGTTTTATAAAATGATGCATGCCAATGCCCTTGATCATTACATTCTACCAGCTTGAATTTTTACCACACAGTATGGATAGGTTTTAAGTGTACAGAAGAGGCAGAAATGTGTGTTGAATTCCTCGAGGCCTGTACTACAAGTGATCTGCTGTTGTCTAGAAAACAGCACTTTAATGTCTGGGAAAGTGCCCATTAAACAGTGACACTGTCCTATGGATATGAAGCACACCAGCCCACGGAGACTGAATATCTAATTGGAATTAGGTTGGCAGAAAAGCCTTATACTTTTGTTTTTCTTCCTTAAATTAGGAAGTTGACTTAAAATGACAATTTTACTGGCATGGCCATTATTTGCTCCTAAAGCAGCTCAGAGAGCAAGAATTCAGATTCTTCTTCACACTTTGCTTGTGAGAGAGTTCAGAGACTCACAATGCCTCTAGGGTCAGGACTGAATACACACATAGCCCTTGATTTATGATGGGTGTTTGACTACAGATTTTTTACTTTACTATGATGTGAAAGCAGTATGTGTTCAGGAGAAACTGTGTGTGGAGTTTCTTGGGCCTGTGGTAACAGTCCTTCCTCTGGTGATTCTTGGTAGCAGTATGCAATGTTACAGCTATCATGAGAGGAAACAACGGACTTTAACAGTATGCTAAGATGTTTGGTGGGTTAGGTGGACCTAATGTATTTTCAGTTTACAAAGTTTTTGATATATGATGGGTTTATTGGGACAAAGTCCAGTTGTAAGCAGAGTGCCATATGGTATTTACATTTCTCTGGTCTGGGTAGAGAGAATGTAGCTAGAAAAGACCTCTGTCTAGGGCAGGGCTTGGAGACTCAGCTGGCCAGTTGTGAGGTGGAGAGATCCATCCATCTACCATGCATCCATGAAGACAGTGCTACTAAGTGGTCTTTGTGCAGGTCCTTGGGAAGAACTGGTCATCTGGCCTCAGAATAGGTTTGCTTTGTCTTGAGTACATGCAGTTGCTCTGCCTCTGTGAGTGCTGGTGAAGGTGGCATAACAAGGACAGGGAAGCCAGGATGGCTGCACTGCAGATAAGTACTCAAAGAAAAGTGTGTTGGGGGGTGGGGGAGGGGGAGGGGACTCGGAGAAACCAGGAAGGTTTTGTTATTGCAGAATCCAGAAGATGCAAAAGATACATCAGAAAGACCTTCCTGAGAGACTACTGTTGGATTGATATCCTTAACATTACAAACTGAAAATGCTAGTGTAGTGCCGCAATGATAATCATGTGTGATGATAGTATCTAAAACCATGACATCAAATCAATCATGACTGTGGAGATTCTGGATAGAATTACCCTCAAAACCAAGAACTGATGGTACTGCTGGCTTTATGCTGAAATGGTTTTGTTTGCTTTGCTATCCCTCTAGGAATAATTGTTCTATTTAACATGGTTTGGGAAGTCCCCTTGTAGTTGAGTCCCAATCAATCTCCCACTTCATGACAAGGGGTACATCCCTGAGCTGTGGCCACAATAAATTTCTTACCTGCATCCTGACAGAGCTGGGGGCTTTGCTCCTGTCACCTTCACTGTTGGAAAGTCAGTCTCCCTTTCTTCCTCTGGTTGCTCCTTTTTCTACTCTGTCTCCAGTTGCTGAGCTGCAGTGACCCCTCTTCTGTCTAGCTTCCCACCCGCCCAGTATAAATGATGTATCTTTCTCTAGCATACTGCCCATTTAGATACTGTAATCCTGATCATGTTAAGGATAAGAATCACTTGATTTATCCATGTACTATAACACCTAAGCTAGCAGAGGGGCAGATGTAATATCCTGAGATGGTGTACAGGTTAATGAATTTGAGTTTACTATGAAGTAGCTCAAGCAATGTTCATATATATACACACACACACATGTATTTTTTCTGTTACTTTGGGAATGCCCAGGACTTCATACAATTGTTAATATTTGAAAGCTACCATTGACATAGCAGGTTGAAAATTGAAAACCTAACTAGAAGGACCAGGCAAGTAGCATAAATGAGTGATGTGTATAGGTACGAGGAAAACAAATGCCTCACAACACCTGATGATAAATGACACTGATCCCAGGCTCCCCAGTGGGAAAGGTACCAAACTGGAGGGACGTGTTGGGATTAACATTTCTCCTTCAGGCCCGAATCTCTCTGCTGCTTGGATATGAGAGTCCAACAGTAGGAAATGCTTTGGTTTTCCAGGTGAAGCTTCCAGTTCCAATGTTTGTATGAAATCTTCTGATTTAAACTTATTGGTAACTAATCTGAAGTTTTACCAAAATTTCCATTTAGTTTTTCTTCATAGTTTCTACTTCTACCCCTCTTCCTCTTCTTCTTTCTTCTCCCCCACTCCTCTCCTGTCCTCTTCTTCCATCTCCTCTCCTGTCTTCTCCCTTCTCTTCCCCTCCCCTTCCCTCCTCTCCTATCTGTGCCTTTTGCCAGGTTACTTGCTTTTCCGGCATCCATTCTGTGCTAGATGAGGCAAGGAAGAGGCCAGGCAGAGTGCACTGCATGCCCCTCCTCAGGGTAGACACCCCCAGCAGATCAGCCCACTCTCTCCTTTTCAGTCTTCTCATCTTTACTTCATAAGCAGTGTTCACATGAAGGGTTTCAACACCTTGTCTCAGAACAAGGACCCCTCAGTTGACATGCTGCGGCTCCTGCCTCTTTCATCACCTGACCAAAGGAGACACTGACCTTTTTATTTAAAAATGTCTCAGTATAGGAAGTAATCTCCCTTTTAAAGGGATGTGTACTGCAACTGAGAAGGACATGCCACAAAGGACGCATACAGCTCTGGGAGAAAAATGACCCAAAGGAAATGAGGTTGTAAAAATGTTAAAGACAAAAGAGAGTACTTTAAATGTTATGCCCAGAGTGAAAATCTAGTATTCATATCAGGAAATGGGTTTTCCTGGATACCAGTTAGCTGTGGAGAGAAAAGCTGATGAGGAATACCTGAGTTCAACTCAAAAAAGAGCTTTGCTCAGGGTTGGGTGAGAACCCGGAAGGGCGCTGATGTACTCTGTCCAGCTGTTGGGGTACCTTTGGCTCATCTGTGCTTTACTGTCCTTTGCTGAGTAAGCCAAGCCCCTGATCTGAGCTCACAGGTGCATGGGATCTCTATGTCAGCTTACTGGACACAGAGTAGCATGACAGCAATTATGGAAAAAGACAAGCACAGAACACACACTAGGAGGACATATTCTTAAATGGCCGTTGTGGACATTTTGGTGGTAAAATTATGATAATTAAAGTTTAAAAATTTTTCTCTACTTTCAAACCTTTTATTTTTTTTAATCAAGCATACATTATTTTCTTCTAAGTGTGTTTGATTTACATGATTCTATTAATTAAATTTAGGTTGTTAATAAGACAATATGTAGAAGACAAATGAGTCTGTGGTGTCTATTTTCATGGGTGATCTTAATATATATTTACATATATTAAATTTGAGCCAAGGTCTTTGGCAGATTTTATATCATGGTGTTTTTAGCTTAAAAGCATGGGCTGCAGAGTACTCTGGAGAGGTTTAAATTGATGAGAATTTTCTGTTTCTTAGAAGCTTAAAGGAACTTACCATCAGTAAAATCATACAGAATTTTTTGCAATTATTTTGTAATTTTTTTCTTGGTTAATGTCTGTTCTTTCTTTGACAATTTTGTTATTTTTTCCACAATTTTTTGTTAACGTAATTTTGAAGTTTATTATACAAATACAAACTAATATAATAATATTTATTTATTTACTTATTTATTTATTTTGGTTTTTCAAGGGAGGGCCTCACTCTAGCCCAGGCTCACCTGGAATTCACTATGTAGTCTCAGGGTGGCTTCGAACTCACAGAAATCCTACCTCTGCCTCCCAAGTGCTGGGATTAAAGGCATGTGCCACCATGCCTGGCTTAATATACTAATCTTTTTTCTCCTCTTCCTCCTCCCCCTCCCCTCCCCTCCCCTTCCTTCTTCTCCTTCTCTTTTTTTCGAGGCAGGGTCTCTAGCTCAGGCTGACCTGGAATTCACTATGTAGTCTCAGGGTGGCGTCGAACTCACAGTGATCCTACCTCTGCCTCCCAAGTGCTGGGATTAAAGGCGTGCGCCACCATGCCTGGCTTAATATAGTAATCTTTTAAGCTAAATAAAACTTTATTTTACCTAGTCCCATTTCCCCCTCTTCTTTTGCCAAAGGTTTTTTTTTTGTTGTTGTTGTTTTTTTTGAAACAAGGTCTTAAAGTGTAGCCTAGTCTACTTGCAGCAATACTCCTGCCTCAACATCCTGAGTGCTAGGATTGCTGGCAATGAGTCACCATACCCAGCTAGATCTGTCTATTTTATTTTCAAAGACACAGTTCTTAATCTACATAACATTTTAATATTATTGTATGGTTGTTCTTCCTTCCACAATTTCGGGTTTGTTTTATGACGCTGTTGCAAACTTCCTGCGGTGAAGCATCTGAGACTGTCCTCGTGCCTCTCTATACCCACGACTGCAGGTGGTTGTTTAGGGTTTCTTTACTTTCTAAGTAGATGACTGGCACAGTTTTTAAACCCTTTGATCAAAGAATTACTGAGAAGATTGCTTTTCAATCCATGTTGATGTTATACTAAGGTCCAAAAATAAGCAGGGCAGGGTATGGTTTAGCATAAGTGAAAGCTTTGGGGACTGGTGGCTTCATCCTGGGGGGTGTGCTTAGGGCTCTTTTAAGAGGATGTGGAAAAGACAAGGTGAGGAAGAGGGGTGGCAGCACTGCCCCTTTACTCTAAACCAGTGGGAAGGGAGTAGGGGATGGCTGTGGTGGAGGGAGGCCATAAAGAAGACTTATGCAGCATCACACATATCCCAAAGGGTCTTGGAACCTTCTGTTGGCCTTTGGGAAGAATAAACATCCACAAAACTTGCCACATTTAGCAGGAGAGAAATTCAGTAATACAAGAGATCTATAAATTTGGACGTAAATTACACCTTTTTTCACTGTTGATGTGATTATAGCATCTAGGATTATTCCTGTTACAGACCACAGGATCCAGAGATGCTTTTGCTTGCCTCTGAGCCAATCTTTCTCTGAGCCACTATCAGGGAGTGAGGAGTTGGGTTTAGATGTGAATTTAAGAAGAGCTTTGGGACATAAGACTTGACCATCAGCTACAGATGCCAGAGAAGTGTGGATGTCACCCTGAGGGGCCCTTGTTCTTTCCTGGAGTCACATTCTTTCTGATGCTGTGCTACTCTCGTTGAGGTGGGTGCCAGAGCAGAAGGAATCTGCCACAACAGTGCCGAACGTCCTTGAGTTTGGGAGTTTTGAGCTTACAGCATTGCTCCCTGGGTAATGATGTGTGCTGAGGAATATAGACTGCTATTCTCGGGTGCCCTGATTTTGGGTCCATCAGCTTTTAGTTATTCTGGGTGAGAAATGTTGTTGTCTAGATGGACAAAGACACAAAAGCTCTAGGTTACTTTTGGAATACAATTTTACTTTCTTTTGAACATTAGAACACATGTGGCCCAGCCAACAAAGACACTCACAAAGAAAGGAAAAATATAACAATATACAAACATTCATTGGTTCCTCCCAAACATTCCTGGGCTCGTTTCTAGTTTGTTTAATAATATAATGAATATAGTATGATATTTACTTATTTAATAAGTAAGGCCAACCAGAGAACAGTTTCCATGCAGCTATCTTCTGGTCTTGTCTCAGTGGGTGTTTCTTGGGACACAATCTGGAAATGTCATTGGGGAAGAGAGCAAACCAGGAATAATTTAAGCTGAGATTTGTGGTACCTGAGTGCCCTGGAGGATGTTGGGCTGTCCCCTGGAGGTTGCATCTCTGACTGCCCTATAGTGGTTTGACCACGACATCACTTCATGACATAACTAGGCATGAATAGTATTGCTTCATTTTCCTGTTTTGGGCACTATTCAAGATCTGGGGCCAAGAAGCAGCAACTATTTTTGCTGACACAAATTTGCATTCTGTGTATTAGGGGACCTTGTGCTGAAAAGCCCTTCTTGGTCCAGTGAGCACTTTAAGGAGGTAACTCAACATTCCTCTCCTTGACAGTGGGGGCAGGAATAGGAACTGTGATGTGGCCTGGGACCTGTGGAGCATCAGGAAGCTGAGGAGATCTGCTAGGACAATGCCCTTGGCAGAGAAAGAGAGCTGAAGATATATGTGAGTGTGTGGTACCCAGTTGTAGAGATGAAAGACTGGCTTCTATCTGCAGAGGTTTTGCCTATAGGAGTGGGTGGGGAGAATAGAACACGCCAGGGCCACAGCTCCACATGGAAGGACAATCTCAGCCAGTCTTATGACCTGATCATAAGAAAAATGAAGGCTCTGCCTTCATCCATATTTTGTCCCTGACTTTGCAGCTGCTGGATATGGGTAGGGAGCATCCCTGCTCAGTGCTCTTCAGCCACCTAGGTGGTCAATAAAGTGCTGAGTGATTCCAGGCTATGGCAATGTACTACTCTCCTGAGCTTCTCTCACTGTCCAGAGTCCCATCCCAGGACTGCTTGGTGGTGAGAAGCTACAATGAAGGACATCCCCAGGACCTCCGTGCCATCAGTCCCACATTCAGTAGGATAGTCCTGAAAAAAGAGGTTCTTCCATAAGGAGAAGCTCTAGTGCCTTTGAGCCACTACAGTATTTATAACCACGGCCCATTTGGCACCCTGCCACTTATGACTTATTTTAGAGTTCTTAAATTTATTTCTGGGTATTTTCAGTTTTGGTGACATAGCCCTAGACTGCTGCCCTCATGGGAACTCTATAATCTGTGTGTCAGTGAAGATTTAACTAAGCTACTTGAGTAGATTTGTTTTTAAAAGTATTTTTATTTGTAAGAGTGTGTGAGAGAAAGAGGCAGAGTGAGGGTGAGAATGGGCATGCCAGGGCCTTTAGGCACTGCAAACCAACTCCAGACACATGTGCTACCTTGTGCATCTGGCTTATGTGGGTCCTGGGGAATCAAACCAGGGTCATTTGGCTTTGCAGGCAAGTGCCTTAACTGCTAAGCCATCTCTCCAACCCTCAACTAGATTTTAAAAAGCAGCTTCACTGAGATATAGCTTATAGATCATACCATTCACCTATTTTTTTCTTTAGTCACTGTCCTTAGTTTTTTCTAATAGTGAGGGGCACTTACAGTTTTGTATGGTTCTTTAAAATAGTATTTAAAAAGTATTTTGAAACTCCTCCTATAATTATCTATGGACTTCTGAAGCTGGTAAGCCAGCTCTAGTCATGTCTGCTTCTCAGGGGCGAAGAGGCTCAGTGGTGCCTACCACATCAGAAGAAGACAGAGGTTGGAACCTGGGTCTTGGGATTCTAACACCCTGTGCTGTCTGAGGGAAACTTTCTCAGCAAGTGGGTAGCTTTTCTGACCCTAATCAGGCACATTTAGATATTTCTGTCATGCATGGTAGGCTGGCATGTAGGTTTTAGAATCAGAACTCATAGATATTTTCTCTCTTCTGCTTACTGGCCATGTGACCTTTGGGAAATTAACCTCTCTGAGCCTTGCCTTATTAGCATTAAAGCTGTGTGTAATAACAGTGCTAAGTAGTCTAAATGAGAAAATGCTCTTAGCATTCTTATCATTGTTCCTAGAATACAGCAAGTGTTCAATAAACAACAGTTAATGTTGTTCATTATTTTTAAATAAAGCTAATACTTCTTTCCACAGGTAGCCTAGCCAAGGAGAAATTCTTCCAGTTTTACCTGAATGCTCTTTAAAATTCATTTTTAACTTGTGTGGTGATTAATTTCTACTGTCAACTTGAATAGACCAGACATTAAGTAAGAGACAGACCTCTTGGGTGAGATTATGAGGGCATTTCTAGGAAGGACTGACTAAGGAGGGGAAGACCCTCTCCCAGAGAGAGCAGCCCTTTCTGTGGCAGCCTATATAGAGGGGTTCCAGGAAAAAGCATCTCCTGTTTTCTGTTTGTGTTGCAGTCAGGTTTGCATTGCTGGCAGAAATCACCCAACCAATATCAGCTTTTGGGAAAAAAGGTTTTATTTTGGCTTGCAGACTTGAGGGGAAGCTCCATGATGGCGGGGGAACACGATGGCATGAGCAGAGGATGGACATCACTCCCTGGCCAACGTAAGGTGGACAACAGCAACAGGAGAGTGTGTCAAACACTGGCAAGGGGAAACTAGCTATAACACCCATAAGCCCACCCCAACAATACACCGCCTTCAAGAGGTGTTAATTCCTAATTGCCATCAGCTCAGGAGACTAGCATTCAGAACACCTAATTTTATGGGGGAACACCTGAATCAAACCACCACAGCTTGCTTTTGCCCCTCACTGGTGAGGGCATCTACCCTGTTGCTTCCATCTCGCACTGACACTGGAACCCAACTCCTTCAGCTTTCCAATTTGGACTGAAGACCAGCGGCTCTCCAGGAACACTCTGGCCTTTGGCTGGAGGGACTGCTGAGGCATCCAGCTTTGTGGACTGAGCAGCTACTGGGTTCTCAGATGTTCTAGCCCATATTACCCAGCCCATATTATGTAAAATAATCTAATCAATCCCCTTCCTAATATATATTCATTCTATTAGTTCTGTTTCCCCAAGGAACCCTGACCAATCCAGCTTTAATTATTTTGGTGCTGGGGACTGGCCCAGGGCTTCCAAGGCTAATAAGTACACACTCTACCATTGAATCACACCCCCAGTCTGGGTTACTTGCATTCTAATCTACATTGTCCATCTGGCTGATTGAGAGAATTATAACATGTTTGCTTGGGAAAGGATCTGAGATCACTAGTTCAATTTCTCTGAAAAGGAGCATGGTGCAGTTGTCTCTGATCACAGTGAAAATGAACTTGCAGGGCTGGAGAGAGGGCTTAGCGGTTAAGGCACTTTCCAGCAAAGCCTAAGGACCCAGGTTTGATTCCCCAGTACCCACATAATGACTGATGCACAAGGTGGTACATGCCTCTGTAGTTTGTTTGCAGTGGCTAAAGGCCTTGGTGCACTCATTCTCCTACTCTCTGTCTGCCTCTTTCTCTCAAATAAATAAATAAATAAAATATTTTTTTTTAAAAAAGAAAGAAAATGAACTTGCAACACTCCCTCTCAGAAATCACAGACCTGGCATCTTCCCTGCACAGCTTCTGGCAGCTCTGATCCTGAATCAGCTAGGAGGAGAACGGAAGGGCCCAGAGGATGGCAGCTTACTCTGAAGTCACACTTGGCTGCTGAAAACCCTCCTCTCCACCCATGTTCTGTCTGAACAAACCAATTCCATCTCTCCCCCGAGTTTAATGCAAATAAAGCAGCATGTGGCATTCAATTTGCATCTCACACAGGAGCATAGGACTTAAGGATGATGCGTGGAAGGGATTTTTAGGGAAACCAAACCACAGAATCTGTGATCCAGATCTGTGGTCTGATCAGCTCAAGCTGTGATCTTGTCAGCTGTTACTCACCAAGCAAAGTTTGTTCTTCAGGTGAGGATATGCAGGGACAATGTGAAAAATGTTATTCAGGTATTTCTGTGGGGAGCGCATAGGGCCTTTCCAAAGACTAGGTAACAGGATTGCAGATAGACTGTCTGGAGATGGCACAGGCACCACAATGAAAATAAGGAAAAACACAGTGAAGGCATGCAGGTCTCAAACTCAAAAGTTCCAAGAGGGATATTTCTAGGATGGGTCAATTCACAGGCTCAGTGACCTCATCAAGGACAGTTCCTCCATCTACTCTCAATGCTGTCCTCAGCTTATGTCTTCACATGGCCTCCAGACAAATGCTATAGTCATTACACCCAGTCAAATGGACAACACAGAGAAAGGAGATTCCAACCTGGCTTCTCTTTGTTAAGCAGATCACCCTCAATGCCTCAATGGCTTGAGTTTTGTCACATGTCCATGACTAAGAATAAACCAGTTCTAAATGATGGCGTAGGCCAGAGAATAGAAGCTCCTCAGGACAGGAGAGCCTGCCCCACTCACTCTCCTGGTTCACTCAGGGTAAGCTCAGTGAGTAGGGATGATCTTGGTAAGGACCTGAGGAGTGCCTTTCACTGCCAGTCACAAGCATCTTCCTCATACAGACAGTTCCTCTGTTCATAAGAAGTAGGTGAACAAGCCAAGCTGAATTAGCCCTCTATCTACTTCGTGGCCTCTGTGGTTTCTACAGTGTTTGAGCACATTCTTGGTTCCCTATGAGGTGATGCTTAGAGGAGGTACACAGTGGAAGTGATGAGCTCATGGGATGCTGCCCTTGGGAGTGATGAAGTAATGTTCACTCTTGAGGGACTGCGTAGGTCTCATGACAGTGGGATGTTATGAATGAGCAAGCCTGATATCTCTCAGGTCTCTCGTTTCCTTGGTTGCACATGCATCTTTCTCCATTCGTCCACCATGGTGGAATGTAGTTGGGGGATATTTTGCTACATGATAGCACCATACTGTTTAGAATTTACAGTGACTGGGGCTGGAGAGATGGCTTAGCGGTTAAGTGCTTGCCTGTGAAGCCTAAGGACCCCGGTTTGAGGCTCAACTCCCCAGGACCCACGTTAGCCAGAAGCATAAGGGGCGCATGTGTCTGGAGTTCATTTGCAGTGGCTGGAGGCCCTGGCACGCCCATTCTCTCTGTGTCTCTCTCTCTGCCTCTTTCTCGCTCTGTCTGTTGCTCTCAAATAAATAAATAAATAAATAAACAAACAACAACAAAAAAAGAATTTACAGTGACTGGAACCATAAACTACATAAACATCTTTTCTTTATAAAGCACCCAACCTTAGAAATTCTGTTACAGTAACAGTAAATGGACTAAGGCAATGATCAAAGGGTGAGCTTGACAGGCATCCCAGCTAAAATCTCAGGAAAGCCATTCAGCCAGGAATCTATACACCAGTGTTTTTATCCCAGCTGTGATAGTAACTTTACTGTGGGTCTCAACTTCCTCCTCTGTTAAGAGATGGCCCGGCTGAAATGATTTCTAAGGCCCTTTATACTTCTAATAGCCTTTGTGAAATCCATAGTTCCTGACAACCCTCATTGTGGTTATTTATTCCTAGTGCTGGCTGATAGCAGAATTTCTATCTATAAGTCATATACATACATACATACATACATACATACATACACACACATAATTTGTGAGGAGAAAGGGAAGAAGGAGAGAGACTGAGTATGGGCATGCCAGGGCTTTTTAACACTGCAAACTAACTCTACATGCATGTGCCTCTGTCCATGTGGCTTTACGTGGATACTGGGAAATTGAACCAGGGTTGGCAGGCTTTGTAACTTTCATTGCTGAGCCATCTCCCCATGTTCTTCTCTGTAGGCAGAAGGAAGAACAGCTGATACATACCTGCAGAGGCTCCATGCCCCAGCAATGCTCGATTGACCCATTGGACCTCACTTACAAAATACAAGTTCAAAGACAGAATTAAGATGGCAACCATCAAGAGTGTGTGTGTGTGTGTGTGTGTGACAGAGAGAGATAGAGAGAGAGAGGGAGGGAGGGAGGGAGGGAGGGAGGGTTAAGTACAGGCCAATGTGAAGCTATACAGGTAGATGGTTCTACCTATAATCTTAAGTTTCTTCTAAAAGAAAATGCCCCATGCACAGGTGACCACTCAGGATCCTGGGATTGCAGCCAGGTCCTGCTTCTAATCTACCTGTCTGCTTGAATGCCCCTTCCTGCTCACTAATGTAGAGGAAAGAAAATTTCCCAGACTATCTGTAAAGTCGTAACAGTTTTAGAAGCCCAACAGAAGCTCTGTGGAAGCAGGATTTAAATAGGTTAGCATCTCATATAATTAAAATAATTATGAATGAAAATTACTACTTCAGTAATTGTTTTTATAATATTTACTACCATTTCTATTGTGTAACTTATCTCATTAATTACTGCTACAAAAGTCAGTCAATGAATAATTAATATGATGTGATAACCATGGGAGAAACAGTGCTTAAGAAACAGACTTGAAAGTCACCCACACACAGATATGTTAATGAGAACCTTTCAGTGCCAAGGCCACATCTTGGGGGTGAGGCCCTCTGTCCATCACCTGCTAATATATTAGAGGTCAATATGAAAATCTCTTTAGCCTCTACAGACTTCAGATTCTCAGGCACTTCCACTTTTCAAAAATAGTTCTATGCACAATGTACTTGACAAAAATAAAAATTAGAAATAGCACCCAAAAGTGAGCATGGTGCTAGAGCAGTAGCTCACAACTTTACAGAAAGTGGGAGTCTAATGTTTCCTATGAGAGCATACATGGTAGGAGAGAAAGGGAAACAGGAGGTCAGCCACATGCCTCCAACCTGCGAGCAGTTCCCTCCTCTAACCCATTTTGCAAATAGACCCAAAACTTGCAGTGAGTACCACACGTGCATTATACACACATAAAGACACATGCTTACATGGAATATCAAGACAGTTGTGGACTGCTACTGGAAGTACAATGCTTATTCTGTTGTTGGTGTTTCATTCTAGAGATGAACCCCAGGGCCTTGCACAAGCTCTAGCATGGAGCTAGTCCTCAAGTCACTATTCCAGTCTTTGGAAAGCGACAGTCACATTTTCAAGAAAGCTCAATGGAAGAGCATGACAATTTTAACTTGCATTCATCTTTGTTACGGATATTCTTCAAAATGTTGATATTTTTGTATTTGATTTCTAACAAAGATCAAATAGTTTTACAGAACAGTTTCTCCTTAAGTGTCTTTGAATCATGACTTGTTCAGGATTGCTAGAAAAAATGCAAGGCACCAAGTGACATTCATTAATTGTACATTGGGTAGTAGGCAATAGTAGGGAAATACTTTGACCAAGGAATTATCCATTGTTCCTGGGATTTTACTGGCTAAATCTGGTAACCTTGAGTTCGTGACCTTTCTTGCTTAATCCCATGTAAAAGCAGGTAGTCCTGAGCACATCAGGCCAAGCAGAGAGCAGTGTGTGAGGATGAATGGCTAAAGGAAGATGAATGACACCTGACAAGTGTATCACCACTAACTAAAGTGCAGGAGATTTCCCGCTTGAATTTTTGTAAAATTTCTCATGGGCTGTATGAAGGCTCTTTGATAGAATGACAGGTGAGAGATTAATTACAACTAATCACAGATGGGGAAGTCTGGGGTCCTGGGAATTCATCCTTCAAGTTGTTGCAGCTATATTTTAAAAGCAGTGTACCACAAAAGCCATGGTGATGGAAGAACAGTAAGAAGATAAAGTAACAATGGTAAAATACCACGAGTCTGTTCCAAAGTCACAGAATTCAAGTTAAAATATTTCCCTTCAGAGCTTTTGGATGGTTGAAAGGTATGAAAAGCAAGCCTGATGTAACTGCTTTCCCAGTGAAATAAACCCATTTACAACTTGATGGCTAAAATACCCTCTGGCAACTTTTGATTCTAAAGTGGCCATTCAAAGAGGTTAGAATTTCTTTAAAAAAGATGTGTCAACTGTGTTGCAATGCAGGTGTACAGAATGCTGCTGCTAAGGGATTTGCAATGCATTTCAACTAGCCTATCTCTACCCATCCTAGCGTGTGTTCTGCTGCATTTTGACAATAAAACAATGGAGATGCTATTTTATTCAACATAACATACTTAGTAATAATGCTGGGAGAGAAAATCTCTGTAGAATTTTGCTGAAAGAAAACTGTATCTATGAACCTAGACACTACTTCCTAAGCTCATGCTTCTTGCTGTTGTACTTTATTCATATACTACAACAGGAAGAAAAATTATTTTGGAAAACAATTCTTTTCCTTAAGACCTTATTTATTTGTTGGTGCTAAGAGTTGAGCCCTGAGGCTTATGAAAGCAGTCTATACCATATGACCTTAGACCATGCATACTATTTAAACCCTCCCATTACACTGGATACAGCTTAAAACAATAACAACAACAACAAAATAGGTAGGTAGGATGGTGTCTTGGTCTGTTCAGATTGTTATAACAAAGTACAAATAACAGGCATTCATTTCTCGCAGTTCTTAAGACTGGGAAGTCCAAGATGAAGGTACTAACATACTTGGTTAATGGTGAGAGCTCTCTTCCTGCATGCAGATGGCTGTCTCACTGTGTTACATGACTGTTTCTTTGGGCATTCTCACACAGTGCTCTGGTCTCCCTCCATTATGGGGGCTCCATGCTTGTGACCTTACTTGAAGCTAACTATCTCCCAAAGTTCTTACCTCCTAATTCTATGACACTGTGGATCAGGGCTTCAGGGGAAAATTTTTCAGGGGTATGGGAGCACATAAAAATTCAGTTCACAATAGATGCAGGACATTGAGACTGACTATCTACACCAGGTTTCACTACTGACTCTTTTTGGAGGCTACCTGTGGGGGTAAGTGGTCCAAACCTCAGATATGAGGCCACCACGGGGAGGAGGGCTCATGAAGTCCCATATTTATATCAGAAGTGTTGCCTCTTAAGGTTTAAGCATTGAGACTCTCAGCAGAGGATCTTCATTAGTGCACCTGTTTCCAAACATGACGGTAACACCAGAAACATGACGGGAAGGCACTGCAGGAAGTGTGTATAGGAAAGGTTAGCACAGAAGGATTGACTACCAATTAAAATCACAGTGGCACAGAAAACACAAGACTGTCTCTAGGAGCTATTGAATATCTCTCATAGGAATAAAGAGTTTAGGTCATGGTCTTTGTTGTTCTCTCAAGAGTGAATCATGATACTAGAAGGGATGTTTCTGTTTTACATTTGAGGATCCATCATACTTCAGCAGCTACCCTATTTTACATTCCTTCCAACAATGCACAAGGGTTCCAATTTCTCCACAACCTTGCTAACAGTTTGTCTATGGATGTGCTATCATAGTGGCTTAAACCAGGGAAGGAAACCCTCTGTTGTGCTGGGGCACAGGCATAAATTGGGTGCACAGTTATTGCAGCTATCATCAGTCTGAGAAGATATAACTTATATAGGGAGTGCTGTTACTGTGGCCTTTTCAGATATACTGGGATTGGGCTACACAAGCCTAGAGCACTGTACATTGTGAAACAATCACACAGCAGTCTTCTCAGGGGCCCTGGTCCAGTCTGCTGTCTATCAGATATTGATCTGCTTGACTCATCCTCATTGCTCATAAATGTAAAGGTGGAAGAAGATGTCCTGGTAACAGTTTTAGAAGACTAAATAAATATCTGTGGAGACAGGATTTTAAATAAGTAGGATAATTAAAATAATGTTGAATGAAAACAGCCCCATTAGTAATTGTTTTTGTTATGATATTTACTTCTGCTGTGAACTTCATCCCACTAGTATTTGCTAGAGAAAAGTTACCAGTGGTCTGAGGTTGGAGGTAAAGAATTAAGGGGAGGAGGGGAAGAGAATGTTTGCTTTGCCTTTTATTATCCATCAAGGCTTGCAGCTGCTCAAGTAGCTCAGGTTAATAGCAACTGTATTACTAAGAAACATGGACTATTTGCAACCAGCTTTAAGTTTTACATAGCTCTTTGACAAAATAATCTCCTAAGGTCTGACAACATAGCTGCAAGGTGGGCAAGGGTGAACCTGGCTCTCTCTTCTTGACAGACAAGAAAAAGAAAGAGAAAGACAGAGCATCAGGCTCTGTTCGAGCTGCCACGATTTGACAGATGCAAGATGGGGCAGGAAATGCAGCAGCTTGATACAATCAACAGGGATGGGTATCACCAAGAGGCAAGTGGAGGGTGCTGTGTAGACAGATGGCAAAGAGAGGAGAGCTGACTGCAGGACGAGATGCCTAAGCAGTGGCCTGAAGCATGGGTTGAGGTTGGCCAAGTGAGCTGGAGGGGAGGAGGAGAAGAGTTCCAGGCAGAAGGAACAGCATGTGTGGAAGAATAAAAACTTCTGTGGCTGGAGTCACAAAATGGGTCTGTGACAGAGCCAGGGCTTGAAGGGGATCTGGGAAGCTATGTTGGTTGAATTGCTATAGTTACAGACCCCTTGGTATCCAGAGAGCTTGTGTGGGTGCCTTTGTACTGAAGCTTAATTGAGACAACGAAGTTGGCATGACTGGCAGGTGCTGGTCTCCAAAGCAACTATACATGGGGTGGAGTTCACCTATGGAGCACAGAATTGCTGTAGAAATTTAACCAATTTTTCCTTCATTTCAAAGTGTTAGTATCTAGACAGACATTAGATATCTAGTCAAATGGAAGAAGAAAAACTTCCAAGAAATAGAAATCTTAGGAAATGATGTTGGCTTAGATCTCCTCCTCATCTAAATTTTTCTATATCCAATCAATGCACTTTTTTCAAGTGTTTTGTCAGTTTCTATTTTAAGTGTAGAGCAGAGAAACATTGCTGAAATCCCTGGACTTGCTTGGGTAAAATAGAACTAGGTGAGGTTGTTCTACCTTGCAAGTACCTATCTGAATCCATTCCATGGGCAGGAGAATAGAGCAGCCCTTGGCCTTGGGCCCTGGGCATAGCCCTCAGGCATGTTCTGTGTATGTGACTCTGGGCCGAGCTGAAATCTGTATTTTAAGGGATTCAGTAGGGTGGAAAGGGGATGAGGTTCCAGGCAACTAGCCAGGTGTGCCAGGTAGTTCCTGTCCAAGGTCACATGGGTACCATAAACCTAGGCTCCAGCTGGATATAACCCTTACTGTGCCCATTAACTTAGGGAAAGTGATTTTATAAGGCTTCAGATTCCCATATGTGAAACAGGAATAGTGATATCTGTCTAGAGTGATATCTGGAGATGAAATGGGATGGTGACAGCAAGGCCCTAGCATGGGGCCTCACGCAGCAGCGTGATGCCTCAAGAGGCCAGAGGTAACCTAACATACAGAAGACAACATGCCCTTGCCAGAGAGCGGGAGTTATCATCTGGCTTTGTGTTTATTTTCCAACCACACCTAAGGCTCCTTGTTCTTTTCCAATTACATAAACAGCTACGGCAATGGCTCAAAGAAAACCTGGGCCTTTTTCACATTCCCTCACAGATGACTAACACCTTAATTTGCTGTGTTCATGTAGTATCCACTGTTATTTTCCTTGGCTCATCCAAGCTCTGAGATTAGGCAGGCTGAATAGGGGTCACTGTCTCCATTTTAAGGTAAATAATTATGACCTCAAGTGGCTCACTGACTCACTGGGAGCATCATGAACATAGCCATGGAGAGGCTGGGCGGTGAGCCATCAGGGCCTCCAAGTCTGAGCTTGGGCTGGTCTTTGTGAAGCCTCATGTAATTTGCCACATCAGGGCCAGTGAGCAGACTGATGGGGTCTGTGACATGTAAGAGGGGCCATGGCTTTGGCCTTCACAAGCACTTGGTCTGCTTCAACATTTGAAATTACTAATTAGTGAGCAGGGCCCCACTGGATGACACCTCTCAGAATAAGAGGGGTGACCAGTGTTAGGCCTTATGAAAACGCACATCCACAGCCATGAGGAGAGGAGGGAAGGCTAAGAAATCTTCTTGGCATTTGGTGGATCAGATCATTGTCCTCAAATACCGGGGATGCAGCTGGCAGATTTGATACTGCTCAAGGAAAGCAGAGGTAGGCACTGCAAACTGCTGGCCAGTGGAGAGACATGGCTTGGCTGTTGGACACTGGCTTGGAAGCCAGCACAGGGCAGAGTTCTGGAGAGAATGAGAAAGGTCAGGCTGCTCCAGTCTTCTGGAGCATGTTAACCTTTCCCAGCAGTAAGGGAGCCTGTCCAAATAGCAGACGTCAAAGGACCCCCAGCCAGTGCAGGCCTAAAGCTGCCTCTGAGAGGGAGTTAAAGGAGCAGGTCACTGGGAGGGGAGGCCTCAGGAGGAGAGGCAGGCCCTGAGCCTAGAGTTAGCAGCTGGCTGGACAGCAAGCTCCCGCTGGCTCTGTGATTCTGATTCTAGGAGCCAAATGGCTACTGAGATAGTCCTAGGGGGTTAGGCCTGTGATACAGAGGAAGGGAGTTAGAGGGAAGGCATATCTGCAGGGCTCTTAAAGCTAGGACTCCATGGGCTTGGGCAAGTTTTTTCCATCACACGAAATGGTTAAAACCAAACCAAAATGAATTGGTATCACATTAAAAGTAGTTAAGTAGTTTGTTTTAAACAAATACAAAAACAAAACAACTCAAGTCTATCTATTGGCTTTAAACACATTCACAAATGTTTCTCCAGCTGCTTCCTATGGTGCCAACAGGGAGGTCTAACTAAGGATAGAGCATCAGAGTGCTCAGAAACCCACATGTGCACTAAAGATGCAAAATTTCTGAATCGTCTTCTGTCCAATATACTGTTTATTACCCTTGGGTTTCATTTGGATTCAGTTTAATTTTCCAGACCTGGTTGAGTGTGGATGGCAGCCACACATGTGAAAGTTAAAAGCGTGTGCTGACCAGAGGCTACTTCTTTACATGTGGTCAGTATAAACATTCTAAAAGAACTGGCCAGCAATTACTGATCAGCAATACATTTCCTGCAGGCCAGTGTCTTTAACTGAAACAGTTTGGCAAAGAGGCACAGGTGAGATTCTCCCTTAGAAATATACATATGTGGGCTGGAGAGCTGGCTTAGTGGTTAAGGTATTTGCTTGTGAAGTCAAAGGACTCAGGTTCGATTCCCCAGGACCCACGTAAGCCAGCTGCATAAGGGGCACATGCGTCTGGAGTTCATTTGCAGTGGCCAGAGGCCCTGGCATGTCCAGTCTCTCTCTGTCTGTCTCTCTTCTATCTCCCTCTTTGTGCTTACAAATAAATAAATAAAATAAAAACTTAAAAAAAGAAATATGCATATGTAAAAACAAACAAAAAACCACCCAGGAAACTATTTAGTACATAGCAATGACAAATATAGGAAAGTATGCTAATTATACCATAGTTTTCTCTATTGCTGACCTCGAAATGGTACATATATTGAAGACAAAGAGCTGTTTTGGATATAAATTTAAACAAAAATTAAATGAAGGCTGGAGAGATGGTTCAGTGGTTAAAGGTATTTCTTTGCAAACCCTGATGGCCCCAGTTTGATTCCCCAGGACTCATGTAAAGCCAAATGCACAAAGTAGCACATGCCTCTGGAGTTCATTTGCAGGCTCAAGAAGCCCTGGTATACCCATACTTACTCTCTTTCTGTCTGCCTCTTTCTCTGAGTCTCAAATAAATAAAATTAAATAAAATATTAAAATTAAAAAAATTGAAACCAGGCATGGTGGTGCATGTCTTTAATCCCAGCACTTGGGAGGCAGAGGTAGGAGGATTGCCTTGAGTTTGAGGCCACCCTGAGACTCCATAGTGAATTCCCTGTCAGCCTGGGCTAGAGTGAGACCCTACCTTGAAAAAAAAATTAAAAATTGAATGAATCAAAAACATCAGACACACAGAACACCATTGTCCTGGTCTAGAAGGGACAACTACATAGTATTCAAACACACAGAACATGGTTACAAAGACTTTAAGTAAAAAAGTAATTTGTAGAACTGTGATTTAAATTCATTGCATCTGGTAACTTTATTGTCAGTGTAACCAGATGAATTCAGAAGAAAGCAAATATAGTGTGGGATGATAATGGATCAAAATGAGTTAAGTAAAGTGCAGGCCAAATACTAGTTGTCTCATCATTGACTGTCTAGTCTGATTCCTTCTGGTCTGTTTTAGAGTTTACAGGTTGCAGTGATGTTTGCTCCACTGTAGCCACAGATGTGTGGCTATAGGAACAGGGGAGGGGTGACAAACTGGGCTCTGCTCAGCTGCTTCCCATGCAGAAGATCAGGGTCACTTCCAATACCGGCCAAGAAGGAACTGAAGGAATGCCCAGGAGAAAATTCCAGCAATATGATTCTGAGTGAGAACACTGGTTTCCCATTCTACTAATGAGAATCCATCTTGAAGTACTTGGGGTATTCCTTATCCAAAATGCTTGAAAACTAGACTGCTTGTGATTTCAGGTTTTACAATACTGCATATACATCATGAGATATATTGGGGCTGAGACTGAAACCTACATGTGAAATTCATTTGTTTTATACATACCTTATATACATGTTCTGAAGGTAATTTAAAACAATATTTTAGGTAATGTTACAAGTTTTCATAGTGTGGAGTTTTCCATTTGTGGTATGAAGTTGGTGCTCAAAAAGTTTTGGATTTTGGGTTAGGGATGCTCATTCTGTATCTGCAGAGCTATCTACTCTTTTAAAAAATTATTTATTTATTTGCATGTATGTGTGTATGTATATATGTATATAAGCATGCAAGGTCTCTTGCTGCTGCATATGAATACCCATCCAGCTTTATGTGGGTGGCTGGGAAATTGAACCTGGGTTAGTAGGCTTTGTAAGCAAGTGCCTTTAACCACCAAGCCATCTACCCAGTTCCAAAGAGCTAGTTATTCTTTCCCCCCTCTTTTAATACTTTTTTATTGTGGCAAAAGACACATCATGTATCGATGTAGTACTTTCGTGTTGCCGCTTTTGGCTGCATCCAACCAAAAGCAGCTGATGGAAGGAAAGGTTTTATTTTGGCTTACAGTTTTGAAGGGAAGTTTCATCATTGCAGGAAAGCATGGTAGAGCAGAGGCTGGGCATCACTTCTTGCCACAGTAGGTAGAAGATAGCATCAAGAAAGCAAAGCAAGTTCTGGCAAAGAGGAAGCAGGACTATAACACCTCAAAGCTCATCTCCAGCAAAATACCTCCTCCAGCAGGCTCCACCTCCAAAATTGTCATCAGTGGGGACCAAGCTTTCAGAACACATGAGTTTATGGGGGACATTTGATTCAAACCACCACACATACTTTAACTACTTTCAAATGTACACTTCAATGACATTAAGTACATTCATGCTGGTATGCAGATGTCACTACTATCATTCTTTTTGAAGAGGTCAAAGCTCTTCTAGGTAGGTCCTAGTTCATGTTACCCACTGCCTATTCAGGCACAGGCAGTTATGGGCATTAACTAGAAGGGTTGAAGCCCTTTCACCCAGAGACCCCTGCTGCCTCCTCTCTGGTCAGACATCAGGCAGCAAGTCTGAATTAATCCTTAAGCATTCCCAACCTACTAAAACCATTTAAAGGGCAATTAATGGCTTTATACCACTCATTATTTACTCAAAAGACTGTAACTTCTTCCTTGGCTCTCTTCTATTGCATAAAACACATGTTTGGGACCTTTTAAACTGCTTATTATTTACCTGATAGGACTCAATGGCTTCTCTGGAGCCATTCAGTTTTATTGTGGAAATTAGTACGGGGGTGGGATAGAGCTTTTTAAAAGCTGAGCTTAAGACCATACAGCCTGTGTTTGCTCTTCTTTTTAATACAGTATTAATTCAGCTGACTGAGCTAATGGCCACCCAAGGGCTGTGAGGGACACTTTTGTAGCTTCCCTGGTGGAGCAAAGGGCTGAGTGCAGTGTCTCTACTTGTGAATGTGGATGGATGTCACAGAGGCCTGTCACTGAGCACCTAATTACAGAGGGAAACAGCACTTACAAACTTCTGTACATGATGCCATGTTCCATCAGGCAGTCCATGATATCTCAGAATGACTGTTTGCTTTTGAAATAATGAGAGTACAGCAACAAGATAAAGCCAGCTCTTTGAGGGTTTGCTGGAAAACTGACAGGAAATGACCCTGAATGATGAGAGTCATGGTGTCTCTCAGATGCATGTGTGGATCTCACCTAGGACTCTAGCTTTGGTTTTTAGGAGAGAACAGGCTGGACTAGAACATGTTACAAAAGATGGGTTGGTAAAAAATAACAAAGGACCTTTCTGGGGAATTGTTAACATTTGTTTTCCTGGAATGTCAATGTAAAAACAATTCCATACTAGTAGTTCTTAGTTGTTCTCTATCACAACATGTTTGTCATTTTACTCTTTTGGGGTTTTAAGCCTCTAGGAAATATTTAAAGCAAAAGCATTCCCTGATACCTAGGTGACAGGTGCTTCTGAATGGTGTGGCAGCAGGATTACTGTCCTGTGCAAACAGGAACAAAGCACCTCTCTTCTTTATTACCTTATTTGGTCTGTCCCTAAACCTAGCAGGGAGGCTGTGATCATCATCCTGCTTATTGCAATTGGGAAAGTTCAGATTCAGA
The DNA here is from genome assembly GCA_036346955.1 of Dipus sagitta. Classification (NCBI taxonomy): domain Eukaryota; kingdom Metazoa; phylum Chordata; class Mammalia; order Rodentia; family Dipodidae; genus Dipus; species Dipus sagitta. The sequence continues at coordinate 119,409,155 of CM070774.1, forward strand.
TATATGAATGCTTTGTCTAAAGTCAACCCAGCCCAAGTTCAAGAACTCAGTATCACATGTTTGCTTGTTCCATGATGTTTCATAAAAGGAGGAGAGGTCAGGGCCAGCTGGGCCAGAAAGCTTTTTTTCTACTGATCATGAGAACAGATTTGAGTGGCACTCTTGGTTTGATTGTTTAAAAAGGCATGCAGTATGTCAGGATTACGTGGTGGTTTATATACAGCTCTGCCTACTCTTTAAGATGTGGTTCCCACTCTCAGGAGTGGCTGGGACTGGACATAAATCTATCAAGTCAGTGGAGGACAAAGGCAACAATTTTCCAAGGGGCTGATGGCAGAGGAGCTGGGTCAGATGGATGGTTAAGGTTTCTGCTGAAGATGAGGCTTGATGCACATGTGAAGGAAGTGCTTCATGGCAAAGGACAGAGGTCACTGTCCCCCTGCTGTGCAGAGCTGGCTCCAGCCACTTCCCTTCCAGATGCGAGACCCCACAGAAGACATGACTGGT